>JAVKPL010006014.1:0-255092 GCA_032173675.1 Gastrolobium villosum | reverse complement strand
TGTCTTAGGCTTGGAATTGTTGTTGAGGATCAGTATGCTTTTGTCCTTAGTTGGCGCGATGAGTCTGAATGGGGGTACCTGCGAAGACACTCCGATGCTTAAGTCAGTATCAGAGGTAGGTGTAAGTATATTCTTAATGATAATAGATGGATCTACTTGGGCGTGTATCCCTTGCTTTTATAGCGATTCTAGTACCGCCTTCATAAGGCGGCATGGCTCTTGATTGACAATGTTTGGGCTGCAGGTCAGGCTAGGGCCTGGGTAGCCTTATCTTCTTGATGTCAAGTTATCCTGATAGAATTTCGGCGAGCTGGTGCTGTCATTAGTTGGAAAGCGCGGTGCGTTTTGCCTTGGTTCTTAAATTAGTTTCCTTCTCTGGAGATTACGCCAAAGGGCGGTTTCATGCGCGATGTGGGCATCGCGCTATGCTAAGCGCGTGATGATGACCATCACGCTTAGCTGTGGACCACTCGTGAGTTTGAGCTTCTTTGTAGGTTTTGGGCCTCCAATGGGCCTATCATATTTTGTCTAGATCGAGATTCTTTTTAGTGTTTTATAATTCTCATGTTGAAGGAGAATTGAAATCTCATGTTGTAGAAAAAACATGTTGACCAATGTGTTAGAAAAAATTATATATAAGACCCATGTCAGCACGGAAATCGAAGGATGTGTAGGAAAATTATAATTCTCATGTCAAATGAGAATTATAAAACCCTTCTTTTTATTATATAAATGTTATCTCCTTTTCTTTTACCTATTCATCATCGAAGGTGATGCGTTTTCGGTCGAAGATTACATTATTAATTTTGACAGAAATTGAAAATTTTGTTACTCATTTTGACGGAATTAGAGTCTTTTCTAGTAGTGATATATGATGAGATTTTTCATATCTCTTGGCTAATTTATTAAACATTTATACTATCACTTCAGATAAGGTTGTCTACCGCTATCTTTTTTTAACTAAGTCTGACTAGTAAGACATAAAAATTGCACTTTTTCTTTCTGCCACGTTAGCCGATAATGTCTGAGGAGAGAGAGAAAAAATAACATATTTATTGCTATAACTATGTCTTACTAGTCAGTCAGACTTAGTTAAAAATGGGTAGTTGTAAATAATGTTATCTAAAGTGCGTATAGAAATACTTTTTCACACACACACACACACACATATATATATATATATATATGGAGAGGGTTATATTTATAAACTCTTACAAAATATACTATGTACTCCCGGAAGTACACTAGGTTACACTATGTACTTCCAGGAGTACATAGTGTAATTTGCAAAAATTTGTAAAAGGATCCTTCCCATATATGTGTGTGTGTGTGCGCGTGCGTGTGTGAATTATTCAACTCTAATATCCAATGTTAATAAAATCGGCCCGACCGTTTAGACCCGGAAACCGATAAACCGATCATATAACCGGTCTGATTGAAGCAACATACTAGACATACATTAGAACCATTGTGACCCGATGCAACTCAACCGGTTTTCGTGAAAACTGTTGACCGAACTCGATCCCAAAAGAAAAATCATAATGAACATATTTGAGTATTCTTTTTCTTATTGAATTACATATATTATTTATCTACAACACTAATATTATCTCAATTATGCATTACGCGATAAATCTTGATTTGATTTATAATTAGAGATGTCGTTTACTGAACTTGAAGCTCCGTATAACAATCATTATATTTTTGTTTGATCATTTATTGGATAATAATGTGTGATTTATTATTTTTTAAATTAAAATATTTGAAATATTTATGATTTTTGTTAGAAATTTGTGTATATTTATAATTTTTTAAATAAATTATAAAATTATATATAATTATCGGGTCATGGAACCGATCAATGAATATCTCAACAAAAGTGTTTGTTTATTCATAATGGAATTCATAGAAATTCCTTAGGGGGCGTTTGGTTGAGGAGAAAATTTTTGAATACTAGGTAAATATAATTGATAGGGAAATGGTTGAAAAGTGACTTTGATAGGAAAATGTAAAAAAAGTAGTTTGGTTGGACAAAATTTTACCAGGGAAATTTATGGAAATTTATAAAATCTATGTTTGGCTTAGGATAAAATTTTGATGGGTAAATACTATGAAATGACAAATTTAACCCCAATACAATTATGAGTGCAAGTGGCCACTGCGTATGCCATTTGTCCTCCAACAATGAAACCATGGCCGAAGACTGATGAGTGGATCTATCAAGAGATTGAAGACTCTGGTTTTGCTGATGGACATTGTGCATATATGAAGTTGAAGAAGATGAGGATGAAGGAGTGTGTGTTTGCCAAAATGGCATTCTACAAAAACTCCAAACCATCCCATCAGACCCTGATTTTTCACTCTCCTCCTCCATTCTTAGCCGAAATCTCACTGGGAACGGTCACTTCCGGCAACTGGTCTCAGAATTGGTTGCAAAGTTTTAAGCTTTTTATTCACTAGGTGAAGGACCTGAAGGTAGATTTGGCACTTATAGCAAAAATCCTATATGGGTTGTCACTATTGGTGAAAGCACTCAAACTTAGTAAGCCCGAGAAAACCCCAAGATTGTTGAATGTGAGACCTTACGTTGTATTTGATTTACAGTTGTATTTGATTTACAATTTTTTCTTGTTTTGTCCAAATGGTGGTTGTTACTGGTTAGCACCTTATGAGTGAGACAATTTGGTAGAAGAGAGGATTGGGGTGTGAATTTTACTGTGATGGAATGAACAACTTATGTATTTGATTTGTGTGTGCTTGAGTTCCAGTTGTTTATGGGTTTTGCAGTTGGTTTGATTCTACCATCTCTGTAATCATTTGCTGCTTTCTTTTGAGATTTCACATATAAGATTGGCATCTCACGTTTTCATTCCTCAGTAATATCAGGGTATTTTGGTCCGTTTGATTTTTTCATTTTGCAACTTGTCCGGCTATCCACAGAAAACCATCACCAACTTCTCTTTCTAAACAGTGACAATGGCTGGCTTTCTACTCTCAAATAGGGAAATGCTATGCAAATAGCATAGCTGGGGAACATCACTGAATCCCTCTACCAAACAAAGACTTTGAGGAATGCCAAGTTCATTTGCATGGGGAAATCTTCAGATGTCTTGAACCAAACACCACCTTAATAATAAATAACACTCTTTCTTCATTATCAATAATAAAAAATTTGTTTATTCCTAGTTCAAAAGAGAGAGGACTAAACAAATGTGCACTAACAGCAATCTGTCGCTCTCAGGTCCTATGCAAGTTTAGGATAATGTAATAGGGATTTCCACACGGAGTTACAACAATTATGAGAAACTCACAATCTATCTAGTCACTATATTCAAAATTTCACAGGTATGGTTGCTATGACAATGCTGTTGACTGTCAAACTAAACCCCAAAACATTCACTCCAAAAGAAAAGATATTAAGATTGGCTAGTCATTGATTTCAGACAATACAAGGAATAGTATGAACACGAGTCTGGAAGTTCAAAAGTTAATGCTTGTTCAACTATGCCACTATATTTTGAATCGAAGGTGGTAAAAAATTCCATATAGTGCCTGAGATCCCTTGGAGATGCACGGGAGCTGCTAAAAATTGCAATGACTTCCTGATCTACCGTTTTGACTTTGGATTAGTTAAAGCCTCAAGAAGTCTGAACATCCAACGGTCCATCATCCCTGTTGATGTAAAAGAGTTTTATATTTGATGTGAGCGAAAGAAACACAGTTAACTGCAGTAGGAAGATTTTTAATTCATAAGGACTCCATAAAACCAACTTACGAAAACTTTGTGAATATCATAATTTTACAATCCTACAGACGGAATTAATCTACTAAATAGGTTGAATTCTTGCTGAAAATGCAAAACCCCAGTTAAATTCTCTAAATTATGTGATCTAACTTAAAATTTGCTAAACCGGAAGAAATAATTATATCTCAGGAATTTTTCTATTTTTATTCTTTCTGGAGTATCTAAAGGACAAGTCACTTTTTGCACTGTAAAGTATATCTCTGTTTTGTAGATACAATAATCCAATGGCACACACACTGCACATAATTGGTAGTTAAGGAAAAAACCTGTTAAAGCAAAGGTTCCACCTAGCACTGCGCAAAGCCGAGTAATAAAATGAAGAAAACTGCGGCGTTCTTCTTTGATAGTGACAGTAATGGGTGAGAGATCATACAAAAAGTAGACAGCTGCACACGTAAAATAAATGCGAAATAATATTCAGAACCTGCACTCAGAAATGAACAAAGCCAATTTCAAACACAAAAGCAACCTGGCCAGTTCCGATCAAACTGATTAATAGGAGAATAATATTCTGAAACGGAAAACTGATTAGTTGGTAGAACTTCTTTTGAGATATATCTATACTCCGTTGGAACAACCTGCATCACAATTTGAGAAATTTATGAATTTTACCAAACAAAACGATGCTGAAATTACAGAGGCAATCTCTAAAATGTACTTCAGATTAAGGGCTGCTCTGGGATTATGAACAGAACCATCAATCTAACTTCAGGAGTTGCTAAATTTTTTGGGCAGATTGAAGGAAGAGAAATTAGACATTCAAAATAAAGTTTATTTAATTATGGCCGGTCATGAAAGAAGTCTGAACAATACTGTAAGTTAAGGAGATATAAGTTAGATTTTAAATCCAAGAGTGTGACTGCACTGCACAATCAAGAAATAACAATTTAAAATCAAAAACTGATCATTAATTTCTACATATAAAAAGTATACCTAACACAATAATATATATATATATATATATATATATATATATATATATATATATTGTCTTCAATTTATATTGCTATATATGAGAAATCACAATATCAATTAATATCAAGTAACTCTATCTACTATATCTAGCAATATCCACTACTATTAGGTAACTTTATCTACTATATCAAACAATATCTATCAATACAAACTCTTTTTACTAACAGGGCCTGGCCCACCTAGATCATTGGGTCCATCCTTATTTCCTCCTCACATACACCTTCCTAATCAGAGGCATGCTGCTAACATATGTCATTTAGGCCACGTTTGAAGATTATTCAAGAAATAGCTCAATACTCAAACCTTTATATAATATTTGAATGTTCCACTTGTATCATGCAGAATCCTTTCTGTCTCGTCAAGTGGGTTGTGAATGCCTGGATATTTGGGACCAAATGACAAATCGTGGATAATGTGACTTACATTCACATTCTTTGATCCATCAAAGATCTGTAGAAAATCATCACAACTGAATTAGGTATCTGATATACAACAAATCATGAACCTGATGAGCATAATTGTAAGCAAATTTTAGACAGGGAGGTCTGACACAAGCTATTAAAGTCACGTTTCAATAAATTTATCTGCATATTCCTAATAAAGACTAAAAAAATCAGATTACGGAAATTTCATCCTTGTATAAATTGGTATCATTTACAAATAATTGAACTTTTCTGTAAGTCCCTACTGGTGTGCAGTAATGCAGCATTGTAGTTGCTCCCCTATCAGGAATGAGGACTCTTTTCGTTATAGTTGGCCCTTTACAATGCAGTTGTATTGCGTTAAAGCATGCTGTGTAACTCAGCCAGAATAGAAAGGGAAGGTTTATCAAAGTTATAGAAGCCAGATTGTAGCATAAACAATCCCACACTTGAATGAAAAAGGACCGACTATTATTTCTGAATTTGTTGTAAATAATTGTATTTCTTTATTTTTTTATTTCCATTCTAGGATCTTCTTTGGGCTTAGCCCATTAGGTTATTTAGTCTTTGTAAATATATTGTAAAGATGTAATAAACAATTATCAAATAATATCATCCCTTTTTTCAACTTGGTATCAGAGCTCTCGATTCTGAAGGCTCTGCTTCCGCGACTGCCACCTTCAAAGCGGAACCCTATTTGTTTGCCTCTCACTGCCATCAAGCCTCCACCGGAAAAAAAAAATTCGGGGACCTTTTGGACCGAGAGGATCTTTGTTTGACTCTTTTTCTACCGCGGTACTGTTCACCGTGCGAACTGTTCATCATACTGTTCATGTGCACTGTTCATCAGTGCTGTTCACGCAAAAAGGACACTTAGGAAAGTAATTATTTATTTTAGCAAAGGACACTTAGGAAAGTAATTATTTATTTTAGATTATATATTTTAGTACATTGTACATTCATTTTATTTAGATTATGAGCAATGCTAATAGTTGATTTGTTGTCACAAAGCAACTTCATAGGAGTTTCACAATTTATCTCCGGTTATGCAACAAACTCCTTGTATCATAACTCAAAACTCAACCTCTGTACTTGATTGAGAAACTAACACTTTGTTTCTTACTCCTCCATATAACTAAATTTCCAGCCAAGAACATACAGTAACCAAAGGTTGATCACCGATTAATAATTGACCCTGCAAAATTAGAATCTGTACATACTTCCATCGATAGGTATCTACCTCTTTTGAACAATAATCCTCTGTCAACTTTAAGATACTATAGGATTCTGTCCACTGCCTATAAGTGATGCACCCTCAGGCCTAGTATGTACCAGGTATATCAACTTACCAACTAACCTCTAATATTGAGCTCTATCAACTTTGAGACTTTCATCATCTTTTTCCATTTTGTGGTCCTGCTCAACAGGTATACCAACCTAGCTTCCGAGTTTCCCTAAGGAAGTAAAGAACATACTTCCTTTAAGAAATAAAGATGTCTTGTTTGGAGTAAGCAACTACAATCCCAAGAAGTATTTGAGTCTTACAAGATCTTTCATCTCAAACTCAGTTGCTAGTTTTCTCTGAGAAGATGCTTCTCAATTAAGTGATCACCTAATATTATAAATTTCATCAACATACATAAGAGATTGAGTTTACCTTCCTTTGAATGCTTTAAGAAAAGAGTGTGATCACCCTGACACTACCAATATCCCAAAGACACCATTGTCTTTGTGAATCTTCCAAACAATGCATAGGGAGACTGCTTTAGTCTATGTAAGTCCTTTTCATAATTTACATACTTTATTTATACACAAGGAGAATGATACCCAGGTGCAATCTTCATGTAAACTTCCTCTTCCAAGTTTTTGTGAAGAAAGACATTTTTAACATCAAATTGTTGCAATCTCCACCGCAATGAGTGGCATAGGAGAGTGACACTCATGATAGTCGAGTCCTTCTGCAACTAACCTTATTTTATATTGATCTAGTGTACCATCAGACAAAAATTGTAAGGTATATATCCATCAACAACCGACTGGGGGTTGCTGGTCTTTCAAGAATCTCTCATGTCCCATTTTTCTCCAATGCCCTCATCTCCTTATTCATGACTTGAACCCAATTCTTGTCCTACAGTGTTTTTTGCACTATTGTTGAGATCCTGATAAAATCAATGGTGGAAATGAAACTCGTTCTGGAAGGAAAGGATTTTAGAATAGGCAAGTGGGGTAATAGGATATTTGATACACGACCTTTTTCGTTTCCTCAAAACAATGGGTAAGTCATCTTAATCAAGATCTTAATGTTTAAAGAAATATTCAAAGTATAAGAGACAGTAACATAAGGATTAATATTTTCAATACTTACCATAGGTTTGGATGTCCAAAGCTGATTTTGGATAAGTTTGGGTTTTTTCTTCATCTTGGTATACCAATTTTTGTGGCCAGCCTTCCTTAGTAGGTTCAAGTGCTGATTCAGACTAGGCAAAAGAAGGTGCTAGTTCTTGTACTTTAGCAAAGTTAGACAGCAAGGGAAAAGGGAACTCAGGGAAGGGGGACTTAACTTCAAAGGACATAAGAAAACTCTTCCCTAGAGGACAAGTAAAATATGAATCATCGTCAGGAGTAGTCAAAACAGCTTCACCTCAATAGGAACTAGGAACAGACATTTGGAAGAGTAAAAGTTCCAAAAGTTTCAAGTGAATGGCGATTCTTTTTTCTAGCAACACCATTTTTTCCACACAAGTGACTGCAAGAATAATACCATGCACCCAACCATGATGACAAGAAGTAGAAGTCTCTAACTAGGACTACCTTCATCATGAATCCTTGCTGCGCTTCATTTTCAAACTCTGATATTGATCTAGCTCAATCCACAACTCATTAAGGATCCCATGGTAATTTGTAATTGAGAGGGTTCCCTATTTTGCAGAAATAATCCCAGTTATTAACTCAAAACAGGTCCTGCTTCATAAAGTCTTACGGAAGATATCCCAAATTTCACGGGCAATGGGCAACAAGATGCAATTCCAACTAACCAATGTTTCCATAGAATTTCACAGCCATGTCATGATAATAGAGTTCTCATCACCCCCTTATTGAACTTCAGGTCTATCTTATTAGTAGCTTTCCTTTAAATGTGATTTAATTTCCATCAACCTTTAAGGGTGGTACGAATGACTTGAGCCAATTGCAAATAATTCTTTCCAATAAGGCGATAGGTTAGGTAGGGTGTAAAACGAGTAAATCATTGGTTATGTGATACGGTTGTAATATTTCACAGCAGTGTACTGATAAAAACAAGAACTGATACTGAATTTTATTATACTTTCATAAATGGTTACTAATCAAACCTTGCAATTCTCATAAAGGAAAATGCAAGAACCACAGAGATCTCAAAGTATTACAAACAGAAGGAAAAAATAAAGATAGTAATGGAACAATTATGAGAGGTTCCACTCTCTCCCACTCCCAAATCAAGGGCCTAATTCTGGTTCAGATTTTCCACCCCTTTACCACGCTACTCCCACTCCTTATAAGCCTTCCGTCCTAACAAACCTTCTCACTCCCTTATGCCCCGTTGCCATTCTGTTGAGGGATGTTATTGTCCAACTTTGCCACGTGATTAACCCCTATCTTCAGCTGATGCAATTTCCCTCCTCTTGGGCTTTCAAAACTGGTCTCTCCAGTTGGGCTTTGCTTGTCCTTATTGGCCCAGCTCTTTCTATGTTTGGTCCTTTGATAAACCTGCAGTGGGATTGTATCAATACTTCCCCCCAAATTAAGCACCTTGTCCTCAAGGTGAAACCAAGGAAACTGATGCTGGATTACCGAAAACTCTTCCCAAGAGTTTTCAAAGGACGGCAGATTTCGCCATTTGAGCAACACCTCCAAACGATTAGAGCTGGAACGTCTCCATTGCAACACCTCTTCAGGTTCTGTTACTAGCTCCCAATCTTCTGACAAACAGGACGGTAGTTTCTGTACGTTAGGGACAGCCGCAGTGGCTGGTTTAAGCAAGGAAATGTGAAATACGGGATGAACCCTACACTCCGCTGGCAACAACAACTTGTAGGCCACCTCCCCAATGCGTTGAATAACCTTGAACGGTCCATAAAATCTGGGGCTCAATTTCTCATTCACCCTCCTAGCAATGGACTTCAAACGATAAGGTTGCAGCTTAAGATATACCATATCGCCCTCTTTAAAGCACACGTCGCGCCTATTCTTGTTGGCTTGTTTGATCATGCGGTTTTGAGCGTTGAGCAAATTTTGCTGGAGTTCTTGAAGTATACTATCCCTCTCCAAGAGTGCTTGTGACACTACATCCAAAGCCGAGACAAAATGATTGGCCTTGAATAAGGTAGGAGGATCAATGCCATACAACACCTTGAAAGGAGTAAGTCCGGTTGAATCCTTGTACGACGTGTTGTACCAATATTCAGCCCAAGGAATCCACTTGGGCCACTGTTTAGGCTTTGGGCCACACATACAACGAAGATACACTTCGAGGCACCGGTTTACCACCTCCGTTTGTCCATTCGCTTGAGGGTGATAAGCGGTTGTATAATGTAGTTTGGTACCTGCACATTTAAAGATTTCAGACCAAAAAGAACTCATGAAAATTCTGTCCCTGTCCGACACAATGGTAAGAGGGAACCCATGAAGTCGTACCACCTCCTGGATAAAAATTTCAGCTACATCCTGTGCAGAAAATGGATGTTTCAACGTAAGGAAGTGTGCATACTTCGAGAACCGATCCACTACCACAAAGATGGTATCAACACCCATGGCCTTGGGTAAACCCCCAATAAAATCCATGGAAACATCAACCCAAACCTTACTAGGAATGGGCAGTGGTTGCAATAACCCAGCCGGAGATAAATTATGAGTTTTGCTACACTGGCAAATAGCACAACCAGCCACATATTCCTTGATGTGTTTTTTCATACCCTCCCAATACACCATACCGGCCAGCCTCTTGTAAGTGCGTAGAAAACCAGAGTGACCCCCCACTGCAGAACCGTGAAACTCTTCTAGGAGAGGAGGAATAAAAACGGACTTGCTAGAGAGTACCAACCTTTCTTTGTAGAGTAATCTGCCACCAACTAGCTTGAACCCCTCATGCACATCTGGATTTATCACCAAGTCTTGCATAATAGTCCGAAGCTTGTCATCTTGTTGGATTTCGAGACTTAGCTTCTCCAGATCTGGTAATAGCAATTTAGATAAGCTAGAAAATTGCATTTGGCGCGAAAGAGCATCAGCTACCTTATTTTCTTTTCCCGGTTGATAAATGATCTCGAAATCGAACCCAATAAGCTTCGAAAGCCATTTTTGTTGATCCTCTCCCAGTGTCCTTTGATCCAACAGGTGTTTGAGGCTCTTTTGGTCCGTTTTCACAATAAAATGCCTTCCCATAAGGTAGTGCTTCCATTTTTGAATGGCGAAGACAATAGCCATCAATTCCTTCTCATATACTGATTTGCTCATAGCCCTGTTGGAAAACCCTTGGCTAATATAGGCTAGAGGTCTGTTCTCTTGCATCAATACTGCCCCTATCCCCTTTCCGGAAGCATCAGTACATACCACAAATGTCTTCTGGAAATCGGGTAGAGCCAATACGGGTACTGCACACATTTTTTTTTTTAACTCCAAGAAAGTCTCCTCGGCCTCGGATCCCCAATGAAAACCATTCTTTTTAAGCAAATTCGTTAACGGTTTGGCCAACTTACCATAATCTTGAACAAACCGGCGGTAATAGCCAGTTAAACCAAGAAAGCCCCTCAAACCCTTCACGTTTCTGGGAACAGGCCAATCCATCATAGCCTTTATTTTACTTGGATCTGCTCTTATACCCTCAGCCGAGATGATATGTCCCAAATACTCTACTTGTGGACTCCCAAAGCAGCATTTCTTTTTATTGACCACCAACTTGTTTGACCTGAGCACTTCAAATACTTGTCTAAGATGCAATTCATGTTCTTCCCTTCCCTTGCTGTAAATAAGGATATCATCCAAGAATACCAAAACAAACTTTCTTAGGAAACCTCTTAAAATCTCGTTCATGAGTGCCTGAAACGTCGAAGGGGCATTGGTCAACCCAAAAGGCATGACCAAATACTCATAATGCCCTTCGTGTGTCCTGAAGGCCGTCTTTGGGATATCTTCTTCCCTCATCCGGATCTGATGATAACCGGATTTCAGATCCAGCTTAGAAAAAATCCGTGACCCACCCAGTTCATCCAATAATTCTTCTACCACTGGGATTGGGAACTTATCCGGTACTGTCCATTTATTCAAAGCTCTATAGTCGACGCAAACCCGCCAACTACCATCTTTTTTCTTCACCAAGATAACAGGACTAGAATAAGGACTTGTACTATGACGTATCCAGCCAAAAGCCAACAACTCAGCAACCAAATTTTCTATTTCAGTCTTTTGATAATAAGGATATCTGAAAGGTCTTAGATTCGGTACCTGGCTTCCAGGTTGCAAGTTGATAGCATGATCACAATTGCGTTTGGGAGGAAGAGCCCCTGTAGCCTGGAAGAGATCTTGAAACTCCATTGTCAGCTTCTCTAGCCCTTCCCAGACACTTCCCTCCTCTGCACGTGTCTCCACATCCGAACTCACCAAGTACCCCTCACCTTGATCCTGCAAAGCTTTCACGACGGATTTGAAAGAAGCCTCCGATCTGGACAGAGACTTGTCACCCCTTATCATCACCTCCGTGTTATCTTGTCTGAAACGAAGCGTCATCTCCTTAAAGTTGGCCCTTATCTCCCCTATTTGGGTCAACCACTCCAACCCAAGAACTACGTCAGCCCCTCCTAGCTCAAAGAGGAACAGATCCTGCTTAATCAAAGCCGTCTGTACCTTGATGTCAACCCCTAAACAAACACCCTGACACTTTACCTTGTGACCATCCCCAACTAACACGTTATACGCATCCGTGTTGGTTACTGGCAACATCAATGGACCAACCAGATCCTTTCTTACGAAGTTACTCGAAGCCCCGCAATCAATCATGACCACCACTCTCTGCCCAGAAATCTCACCCCATACCTTTAAACTTTGGTTCGAAGTGAGCCCTAGAAGACAATTTAGAGATAATTGCCCCTCTTTTCCTCCCAATACGTCTGCACCTCCCTCCTCGTCTTGTTCCGTCGTCGACCCTCCATTCCCTGCTAGGATTTCCTCGTCGTCGTCGTCTACTAAGAGGAGATGCATCTGAGGAATCGAGCACTTGTGTCCTGGCCGCCAACGCTCTTCGCACTTGAAACAAAGACCCTTCTGATGACGGTCACGCCACTCCGCCTGAGACAAACGGCGACCCTGGCTGAGATGACTCTCCGACGCTTGGCCACCGACCGCCGTTGTTGAACCTTTCGAAGACGCACTTCCTTTCGCGTTTTCCATCAGAGGGATTTGGGAATTAGGGTTGTTCGATTGTGTGTGTGATGTGGAATGGGGCTGGGTGGTGTTAAATGAACCGGACAGCCCACCCGACCCAAAGCCCACTTTCCTTATTTCGTTTGGGCTTGTAACATTTCTTTGGCCCAACCCAAAACGCCCACTACTGCCCCCAACCGTTCTTCCAGAAGGCCCAAAACCTTCCTCCACCACGCCAAGTTTCTCCTCTCCAGCTTCATGGAGAATTTCACCATGTCCGTGAGACTCAGCATTGGAGTCATCAATAGTTCTTCCCGGATGCTTGTCTTCACACCATTAAGCCAAGCCCCCTTGAGGAGATCCTCATCCTGGAAACGCAATACTCCCACTACCTTCTCGAATTCAGAACGAAATTCGGTGACGCTTCCCCTCTGTTTCAAGGTGTACAGTGCGCGATATGGGTTATCGAGAGCTTCTGGTTGGAAACGTGACAGCAACTCTCTCTTGAACCGCGGCCAAGGCGAGTTGGGATTCATTCCATCCCACCAATGGAACCAAGTGAGGGCCTCCCCTTCCAACACCACCATCGCGGCACTTACCTTTTCAGCCTCCGTCACCTCGTTGATCGTGAAGTACCTCTCAACTTTACTCACCCATCCGAAAGCGTCCTCGCCGGAAAACACAGGAATCTCCAGCCTTCTGATTGGAGGTAAGTTCATACCTCCTCTACCCCGATTACCACTCCCGTGATTTCCGTTGTCCTGTTCCTCATGGTTCCCCTGTCTGTCCTCTGCCATCAAATCCAAACGCCTGAGGATTTCAGTAACTCCCCTCTCACCTGCTTCCAACCTATGCATCACCTCTTGATGCCTCATCTCATTTGCATCCAACCTCAAACACAGCTCCTCGTGCCGAGCACAGCCCCTACGCAGCCCTTCCTCAATCGAATCTAAACGATGTTCCATTTGTCTCGTCCAGACCATTCCACAGAGCTCCAAGATCGGAGCTCTGATACCAATTGATACGGTTGTAATATTTCACAGCAGTGTACTGATAAAAACAAGAACTGATACTGAATTTTATTATACTTTCATAAATGGTTACTAATCAAACCTTGCAATTCTCATAAAGGAAAATGCAAGAACCACAGAGATCTCAAAGTATTACAAACAGAAGGAAAAAATAAAGATAGTAATGGAACAATTATGAGAGGTTCCACTCTCTCCCACTCCCAAATCAAGGGCCTAATTCTGGTTCGGATTTTCCACCCCTTTACCACGCTACTCCCACTCCTTATAAGCCTTCCGTCCTAACAAACCTTCTCACTCCCTTATGCCCCGTTGCCATTCTGTTGAGGGATGTTATTGTCCAACTTTGCCACGTGATTAACCCCTATCTTCAGCTGATGCAATTTCCCTCCTCTTGGGCTTTCAAAACTGGTCTCTCCAGTTGGGCTTTGCTTGTCCTTATTGGCCCAGCTCTTTCTATGTTTGGTCCTTTGATAAACCTGCAGTGGGATTGTATCATTATGTTACAGAAGTATAAAACCGTTAAAAGTGTCCTCACCTGACAGCTTAAGTTTTTGAGTTGAGTTGGTTCTTTACATGGTATCAAAGTCTCGTGTCCCACGTTCGATTCTCACTGCCCCCACTTTCTCTTGTGGAATTTCTTAACACAGGTAGGTAGGCCTATGTATTTTCCACACTTCATGCCCAATGAGCTCTCGTGTGAGGGAGCGTATTAGAGAAGTATAAAACCATTAAAGAGGCCCTCACCTAACAGCTTAAGCTTTTGTTAGCACGATGACTGAGGTGTGTTAGAGAATAATATGAACCATTATTCTTAACAGGTTATAAGGGGCACGATGACTGAGGTAATGTGGGAAGTACTAAGTGGTGGTAGAGTGAGAGAGGTTCTCTATGTCAGACATAGTAGTAGTGGGTATGGGCCAGACAGGAGGTTGTAAGGAAAGGCTAGGGTTTTCTGTTTGAAAGAAGGACTAGCAGGTTGATTCTGAATGGATTCGGTGAGGGCCGATATAGGCAAAGGATTGTGAGATGAGATGAATGACACCAATAACAGGCTAGAGAGCAGCCACATGAGAATAGAGCTTCTCTCGTGCATGGGTGGGAGGCGGTGGCTAGGTCTTTGGTAGTTGGCCAGACAGCAATTTGTTTGGTGGTGTCTCCAATCAGAGAGCCGGTGGCAGCAAACAACGGTGACTATGGTGGGTTTGGTAACTAGGAAAGTAATGGATGCGATAAAGGCACAAAAAATAGGCCAAAACTATTTGCAATGTAGGCAGCTGCTACAGAAAGTGCTAGGATTGACTTTGTAGGCAGGTCGATCTAATACCAACTTGAATAAAAAAGAATTAAATATTGTTTTTGAATTAATAAAAAAGTGTACAGTGCATTACAAAATATAAACTAAACTAAATAATTACTTTCCAAAAATAAGGCTCAATCCACTGTAACTAATGACCTATCTAGTGATATAATAATTTATAATAATTACAAAGATTACAAATGAAACTGATGTGGAACTATATGTAAAGAACCAATTCAACCCAAAAACTTAAGCTATTGGGTGAGGCTACATTAATGATTTTATGTGATGAACCTATATGATTTTTCGTTGGGGCGTACCCTTCATAGCGACGCGTTGCATCGGGCCCCGTTGTAGCGGAAAATGTGCTAGGGTCCTTGCCACAAGGCAAGGCGCTGCATCGAGCCCGGGGTGTAGTGAGAAGTGGGCTAGGGTCCTTGCCCCAAGGCAAGGCGCCAGGTCTTCACCCGGATTTGGTGAGAAGTATGCCAAGGTCCCAACATGCAGATGGGCGAGCGTGGCGGGCAAGCACAACCCAGGGGTTAAGGATGAGATTGGGCAGCTGGAACATAGGAACCTTAACGGGTAAATTGAGGGAGTTGGCAGATGTTTTTGCTAGAAGGAAAGTGAATATTGTTTGTTTGCAAGAAACTAAGTGGGCTGGAGAAAAGGCCAAGGAAGTGGATGGAACTGGTTTCAAATTATGGTACACAGGTACTAACAAGAGTCGCAATGGTGTTGGAATTATGATCGATAAAAGTTTTAGAGATAAAGTCGTGGACGTCAAAAGGAAAGGCGACAAGATTATTCTGGTTAAGCTTGTTGTGGGTGATTTAATACTGAATATCCTCAGTGTGTATGCACCCCAAGTTGGATTGCAACCAACTGACAAAAGCCAATTTTGGGAAGACTTGGAGGAGGTTTTGAGGGGAATACCTCGAGAGGAGAAGATTTTCTTAGGAGGAGATCTAAATGGTCATGTTGGTAAAAGCAATGGAGGTTTTGATAGAATCCATGGAGGTTTTGGTTATGGGACGAGAAATGAGACTGGAGAAGATATCTTGAATGTTGCACTAGCCTACGATTTGATGTTAGTGAACACCTTTTTTCGAAAAAGGGAGTCACACCTAATCACTTATCATAGTGGCCAAAATCGTGGTCAGATTGATTTCTTCCTGGCTAGAAGAGACGATAGAACTTCTTGTGTCGACTGTAAGGTCTACCCTGGAGAGTGTGTCGCTACGCAACATAAGCTAGTAGTCTTGGATGTTCGTTTCAACAAAGTATTTACAATGAGGAAGAGGGCTCAGAACCCAAGGATAAGGTGGTGGAAGCTTAAGGAGGGAAAAGAGAGAGAGTTTAATGAAAGAATGTTGCACGATGGACCTTGGGAGTTTGATGGAGAAGTAAATGCAATATGGAATGAGATGGCTAAGTGTATTCATAATTTGGGAAGGAGGGTGTTGGGAGAAAGTAAAGGAAATGGATTTAATTCAAAGGAAACATGGCGGTGGAATGGAGAGGTGCAAGAGGCAATTAAGCATAAGAAAGAGTGCTTTAGATCTTTGCATAAAGTCCCAGTGAAGAGAACTTGCAAAAGTTTAGATTGGCGAGAAAAAATGCAAAGAAAGCAGTGCAAGAAGCTAGAGGCAAGGTTTTCGACAAGTTGTATAAAAATCTTGGGAGCAAGGATGGTGAAAGAGGTATTTATAAACTTGCAAAGATAAGGGATAAGAAAAGTAAAGACCTCACCCAAGTTAGATGCATCAAGGATGAAAATCAAAAACTTCTGGTGAGAGATGAAGATGTAAATGAAAGATGGTTGAACTACTTCAACAAGCTGTTTAATGGGGATGGAGATACAACCGAGGTGGACTTGGAGGACGCGTATGATGATATGAATAGAAGATTTGTACGCAGAATTAATACGCATGAAGTTAAGGAGGCTTTAAAGAGGATGAAGACTAATAAAGCCTTGGGGCCTGATGGTGTCCCTATTGAAGTGTGGAGAGGCCTAGGGGATGTGGCAATAAAATGGTTGACCAATCTTTTCAATAAGATTCTCCAGACAAATAAGATGCCTGATGCTTGGAGGAAAAGTATGATTGTGCCTATCTACAAAAACAAGGGAGATATACAGAATTGTTCAAACTATAGAGGCATTAAGCTAATGAGCCATACTATGAAGTTGTGGTAGAGGGTTATTGAACATCGCTTGAGGAGAGATACCAAGGTTTCTGTAAATAAATTTGGATTTATGCCAGGAAGATGTACCATGGAAGCCATTTTCTTGATGCGACAACTTATGGAAAGATATCGAGAAAAGAAGAAGGACTTGCATATGGTGTTCATAGACCTTAAGAAAGCATACGATAGGGTTCCAAGGAAAGTTTTATGGTGGGTTCTGGAGAAGAAAAAGGTTCCATCAAAGTATGTAAAGGCAATCCAGGATATGTATGATGGGGCTACTACATGTGTAAAAGCTTGTAACGGAACATCAAGTTATTTTCCTATCACGGTTGGTGTACACCAAGGGTCGGCTCTAAGTCCTTATCTCTTTGCCTTAGTTATGGATGAACTAACAAAAGATATTCAAGAGGAAGTGCCATGGTGTATGCTTTTTGCAGACGATATTGTGCTTATTGATGAGAGTAAGGAGGGTGTTAATAGAAAACTTGAATTGTGGATAAGCACATTGGAATCCAAAGGATTCACATTAAGTCGAAGCAAGACTGAGTATCTGAAGTGTGAGTTTTCTCTGGTACGAGATGGGGACCAAGAGCCCATGCATTTAAGTGGTCAAGAGGTACCTAAAAAATATGCTTTTAAATACTTGGGCTCCATTTTACAAAAATGTGGAGAGATTGATGAGGATGTAAATCACAGAATCAGAGCAGGGTGGATGAAATGGCGCAGTGCATCTGGGTTTTTGTGTGACCGCAAAATCCCCCTTAAGTTAAAAGGAAAATTCTATAAAACGGCAATAAGACCGACAATGCTATATGGAGCGGAATGCTTGCCAGCACATAGGCAACATGAGCATAAGATGAGAGTAGCAGAGATGAGGATGTTAAGGTGGATGTGTGGTTACACAAGAATGGATAAGATAAGAAATGAAGATATTCGACGAAAGGTCGGAGTAGTACCGGTAGCCGAGAAGATGAGAGAACATAGATTGAGGTGGTTTGGACACGTGATGAGAAGGCCCCTGGATGCTCCTGTAAGAACAGAAGTTTGCTACCAAGAGCTCAACAAAAAGAGGCAGAGGTCGGCCGAAACTTACTTGGGGGAAGGTAGTAAAACAAGATTTAATGGAGTGGGATATAGATTGGCGGACGGTATGTCTTAGAACGGAACGGAGAAAAGCTATTAGTATGGTTGAGGGTTAAACCCGTTGTTATTTCTATGTTCCAGATGGTCCCTTTTTAATCCTTTTCCCCTTCATTTACCCCACTTCTTCTTGTCCCTTTCTTTTTTACTTTTATTTATTTATATATACTTATATATATATATATATATATATATATATATATATATTATTTATTTTTTTTTTTTTTTTTTTATTTTATTTTATTTTTTTCAACCGTTTTACATCTTTCATGTGGGTTCATCTACCACCGACCCTAATTAATTTGGGATAAAGGTGATGTTGATGTTGATGTTGAACATGCCCCCTCACACAAGAGCCCACTGGGCTTGAAGGGTGGACAATGCACAGGCCCACCTACCTGTGCGAAGAAAGAAATTCCACTATAAAGAAAGTGGGGGCAGTGAGGATCAAACCCAGTACACCAAGGCTCTGATAACATGTAAAGAACCAATTTAACCCAAAAGCTTAAACTAGTGGGTGAGGACTTTTTAATGGTTTTATATATCTCAACACTATGATAACACTTACCAAAGATCACAAATCACAAAAAGTTAAATTTATATGTTCTACTCTCCCATTGTAATAAAACTCCTAAACACACCACGTAAATCTTTAGTTAGAGCCACAACGACCTGAAAGAAAGCAATGGTGAAGCCATCAGGGCCAGAGATTTCTCCTCATCCATCTCGGAATCTGTATAGCAGATCTCTTATATAAGGCCTCTCAACCCAGGTAAAGCTTTCCAATGCAATACGAGACATCTAAATTCACATTAAAGGCCTATAAACATCCTCCTACTTAAAGGAAGATTGCAAATCACAATATCTCCCTGGATATAGAGTTAGCTTTCTGAGAAACTCCTAAACCATCCACTTCTAATTCCTTGACACAACTCGTAAAATCTAAGGCATGTATTCTTGCATCTTGATATTTTCTCCCCTTTTTCCTTTCATACTTTCTAGAAAGGTGAATACTGCTATCCATCAAGGAGGACTGAATCAATGGCTTAAATGGTTTCCTACAGAAAGTGATGCTAAAAAGTAATTGACTTCTTTTTTCCTTTGGCAGGATATTCACTCTTTTATGACGTAATTTCTGCACTTGAAAATTCACATACTCAATTAGTCATTTACAAAAAATTAGGCTTGGCAAAAATGATCGGGTTGGCTCGTAACCCGGCTAAAATGAGTCGGATTGGGTTAGGGAAAATGAGTTAGTAACTCGAGTCAGCCCAACTCGTTTCAGCTCGAAAAAATTCGAGTCAACCCACGAGTCAAATGGATTGGCTCGCGGGTTATGGTTTTTTTTTAAATATAAAAATTAATGAAGGTAAAGTGGAAAGCTAAAACCTAAAATCCCAATTCCAAAGACCCAAACAAAAATACCCTGCAGCTGCCAATAAGTCCAAAACCGTGCATTAAGGACCTTTTTTATAGTATGTGTGACAGTGTAAATGTAGTGTCAACTGCCAATAAGTCCAAGTCCAAATGCAAAAGGAATTTTCTATGGTTTATTTGTATAATGTCTTTGTATTGAATGAATTAATAATTTAGAAAAAAATTTAGAAGTTACAGAATCAATTAAATTTTATTTTATTTTTCCATTTTTTCGAGCCAACCCTAACCCGACTCGGGTCGGGTTGGGTTGGGTTTTCTGACTTGTTTATTTTTCGAGTCAACCCTAACCCGGCTCGTTTTTTTCGGGTTAAACGCGGGTTGGGTCGGGTTGAGCCGGGTTGGCCCTTTTTGCCAACCCTACAAAAAATTGTGATAGAATGTAAAGCTATTATAAAAGAATTTTAAGAAGTCTTTTAGTTTAATTAAAGTTAAAAGCTCCTTTAATTCTATTAAGGAATAAGGATACTACATGTGTAAGCTTTAGCAAATTTTGTCAAAGAAATACAATAGGCATATTTTAAAACACTAAACAGAGATCAAATTAATGAAGAAAGGAAAATATCTTACCATTTGTGCAACATATATATTTAGCCCATGCACTGAAATATGGAAATTTCCAGCAACCCTTTGAACATCTAAAACACCATAAACCTGCAATAGAATTAAACAAAATGTTAACAGTTTTCAAAGTTAAACACAAATGCCACAAAAAATAATTCATGATATAGTAATAGTAGAATTTATACCCGGCATCCCTCCCCACTGCTTAATGCTTCCTTCACCTTCTTGATAGTATTTTCAGTAGATTCATCAAGGGTTTGTAAATGAATCTTTTGTTCTGAATGCTCATGATGATCTTTATCATCATCTGTTACAGTTTTTATAAGGCTGTAAGTGGCAGGAAAATAACTTTGAAAGAATGTAAGTAGAAGATGAACTGTGAACTTTACACTTGTTATAATATGATACACACACTCAAATCATTTACAAGTAACACCACCCTAGTTAATCTGCAATATGAATTTAAAAAAAAAAAAAATGATCTACGACATACGTAAAAAATGATTTTTGATTTACAGTTAAAAATCAAAAGAAAAAGAGAGCAAATAACAACGAAGAGCAAGAAAAATCAAAGATGTAACAAAGCTGCCTAATCTCTACACGTCTCTGAAATGGCCACTCCCTTTAAACAAACATGGGCACAAAAACAGAGGCCTTATCCACAATCCTATCCCATAAGACAGACATTATTAGAAATGCAACCGTTTTCTTCCAGTCCAAGGCACCAAAGGACCACAAAAAGTGAACACATGTACACTGTCTTGAATAATCTTCACTTTCTACATTTGTATCAGTTCTGATCTCTCTCTAACTTTCTCTCAATTTCCTTCATTTTGTTCCAATTTATCTGCACTCCAAATTCTATCACTAGCAGTTTCCAATCGCCAAATAGTATATCATGTGTGTTCTGCTATAATAGGTAACTCTGGAAGGACATGAAACCACTCATGCATCCTTTAACAAGATATTCAGTCCAACATTTATGTCTAATTACTTAAAAACAAATAGGAAAAACTAGTAGCAGAAGAGGATCACTTTATCATGCAAAAAAAAAATTGAAAATGAACTTTACACTCGATAGATGAATTGAACCCAATCAAATGCAAATCATGGAATTTTAAGCTAGATTTTTTAAATTATATGCATAGTGCAACAAGATATTACCATGACTGTGAGCGGTGTGTTCCATTTCGACAAGATCAGATATATATTCAGTGCCAATTATATGGCCATAACTGTTCAAGCGAAGCTGCAACAAGTCCAAACAAATTACAGTAAACAATGATTAATGAAAAACAGGATTAAAAAGAAATATAAAAAGGTTAGATATATTTACTTGACACAATTTCATGGCTATTAAATAACAACCACTATGAACAATTAACAAGTTTATATTTTTTTAATGTATGTTCAGACTAAACAGTAAAAAAGAGATATATAATGAACCTTGTGTCTCAACTCTCAACTACACAATGGAGACTGAATATATCCAATTAATGTAATAATTGCAATGGTACAACTTTGTAAAGTGTCAAATCAACCAAAAAGTTTAAGCTGATAAGTGAAGGTCACATTAATAGTTTTATATTATATTTCCCTAACACACCTCACATAAGAATTCATTGGGCTTGAAGGGTGGACAATGCACAAACTCACCTACTTGTATCAAGAAACTCTATAGTATTTAATTATTTATTAATAGAATGGGGGAGAAAAGGTCTATACTTCTCCAAAAATTGCAATAGGAATGTTGAGGTTTATTAAAAAAAGCCGAGAAAGGATCTATACTTCTCCAACTTTAATCGTCTATACTTCTCCATGCAGATTGGGCTGGATCAGTGATTGATAGAAGGTCCACCACCGGCTATTGCACCTTTGTATGGGGAAACTTGGTAACATAGAGGAGCAAGAAGCAAATTGTTGTTGCAAGAAGCAGTGCCAAAGCTGAATTCAGAGCCTAGCACTTGGAATTTGTGAAGGAATGTGGATATTAAGATTACTGAAGGAATTAAAACTCTATCACAACTCACCTACGCAATCTTCTGTGACAACATGGCAACTATTGGCATAGTAAAAAATCCAATTCATCATGATAGGACTAAGCATGTGGAGATTGATAGACATTTTATCAAGGAAAAAATAGAAGCAAAAATCATTGCCTTACATCATGTGTCCTCCAATTTTCAAGTGGCTGATGTCCTAACCAAAGCGTTTCCAAAAGTCAAGTTTGAGGAGCTAAGTAGCAAGCTAGGCATGATCAACATATACAGCCCAGCTTGAGGGAGAGTGTTGATATTCAACTCTATCAGGGTCATAATTAATCTAATGTGATAGACATGCTTGGACATGCTAAAATGTCATAATTAATTTAATGTGATGTTTAGACATGCTTGCCAGCTGGCTGCCACTTTCCTATGCACTTCTCTAGGGAACTGAAATGATTTGTATTTAGCTTTCCTCTCTCCTCTGCGTCAGAGGTGTTTTTTAATATTTATTATTGTCTCTTTTTCGGTAGCACTAACTCTATTGGTTATTAGTTGGCAGGTTAATTGTTATAGTATTAAATACTGATCTTGTATAAATATTCCTGTATAAAGCTGAATAGTGAATATGAGAAGTGGAAAATACAGCATTTTGTGTGCTATCTCTCTCTTTTTCCTAATTTCTTGTTCTAAGATTTCTTCACACACGTATAAATGCTGGAAAAAAACTACTCAAAATTGAAGACATATTCATCATTAATAATCAAATGTCATAAAGTCATACTCGAAAAACACTACTTGAGGTTCGAAACTTGGAATTAACAAAAGTAATCAAAATTAAACAACTTGGAATAATTTCTGTCAAAGTCAGAGAACTTAGTGCTTGTTTAGGAATGCTTACTTTCCATATGTTTGTATCAAGATCCACCTCATGCTTGCCTGACAAATCAATGGCATCTACACTTAAAACTGGCCAAGACAAAGAAGACTGTTTAGAATCTTAATCATGGCAGAGTATAAGAATTCTGAATACATATCGAAACCAAAACGAAACTTGTAGCAACTTCAAGCACATGAAAAGAACGTGCTAACCATCACAAGGTAAAGAAGGAAATGTCATGTTTATATGGATTGGAAGAGTTTCTCCACGCTTCAGGTCTACTGACATCTGCAAACGATGAGTATAAGTGAAAGTTAGTAGCATATATAACTTATGCTAATGTACATATAGAACTCTTGTTATTGACATTAAACCATGAACAACCAAGAGGTTGCACAAACCAACCTTTTCCAAATTATCAAAATTAGAAACAAAGGAAGGAAATGTAGCTTAGTGGATTGAAAATGAATAGGTAATTAACTTTAATAAGATCAGTAATTCGGTGGTGTGCTATGTATGTAGTGATTTCATGCCTAATGTTGGAGAGAAATTCCAGAATTTTCAATAATTTCTTCTTGTTACCCCTTCTACGGGATAAAATGCTCTCCTTAGTTCTAACCTTCTATGCAGTGCTCCACTAGTGGCTAATTTAGATGAGTTCCTGTCTCAGATATATTAGAACTTAGAAGGTTGGCATACTTTGCACCCTTTATGTGATTTTGTACTTTCTTTTTCTTCATCCTTATCCTCTTGCTCCTGGTCTATTTTCTTTCTCTTCTCTAAATAATTTCTTTTCTAATAAAAAAAAAACTATTATTAGATGAGTTTCTACCATCTTCTCCTAAATAGGTGCTACTCGAACTTTCCCTCAAATCTATTCATTTTGATTTGTTAAAAAATAAGGGATAATACAACACCAAATATATATATATATATATATATATGTATATATATATATATGTATGTATATTTTGTTTGATTGTTAAAATAGTGTAACTACTGGACAAAAAGTAATTCAACAGCACAAATCTCTCAATTTTTTTACCCACTAAACTTAGATAAAGACCAATAATCCCTACTCTTCATTAAGTTAATTCTATTGCGTGTAAAACAATACACAACACAAAAGATATTATCATAAATTTTGCCCTATTCTATTAATAAACATCACAAAAACTTTAATCCTTTGCATTAATCATCAAACACCTAACAACACATTGTCCTATAACTCAACTACTTGTGATTGTGTTGTCCCTTAACGTGCATCAATGGCAACCAAAAGGTTGTTGAGTGAAAGAAAGAACAAATTTAAGAGAACAAAATAGAATGCAGACCTGGTGGATAGTGTCAGTTGTAAGATAATAACCCAGCTCGTGCAGAAACAATGTCGCCATTATTATTAGACCAATTATCGAAACTGCAACCCATCAACCAAACACAAAAAATTAATAAATAAATAAATAAAAATGATGCAATATAAAAGAAAAAGAAGATGAAGAAGATTACCAAGAGCCCCTGATTGAGTTTTCTGCATCAAATGGTCCTCGGCGCGTGGAAACGCGTCCAGATTCTTAATGACACTTTTCACACCCATATTAACCCTTTTTTTGTGTTCAATCCTGTCCTGTCACACCAATTCACAAAGCAAGTGTTTTGAATCAGAAAAAGCAATCAGTTAAAAACCGAACCTATTCGAATCGCAAAATCAATTGATGAAGAATTCTAATCAAAATGAAGGCGAACAGGATCGAACCAAAGAAGCTCGGGGAAACCCACCCTTCCCGGAAGGTGCTTTAGTCTTCAACACAATCAACAACCAACACCAATAAAAGCAAATAGTTTGAATTAAACTCAATTAATAATCGTATGTTTAAAATCACAAAATTTAGGAATTTATTTATGTAGAATATTGAAAATATGATTAAAACAACTATTTATTCATTAGGCATTAACATTGTGTTTGTCTGGAGATATAATTGTATGGAGAGAAATAAATACATAATGAATATTATGGAAAAGAAAATAAATAATTTTAAATTTTAAATTTTAAATAAAAAATATTAATTTTAACTAAAATGACAATCTTTTAAAAAGAATAAATATTTTTTCTTTACATCAATAATAAGAGAATAATCCAAATATAAAAAAGAATATAACAAAAGGATCACGCAAATAATTTAGTGGATCGATGCAGTGAAAAACTATTTTTGAATAAAAAGTTATACAATATATAATTAAGGGAAAAAATTATATCATTTTAAAGGATATAAAGTTATGTTATTTTAAATGAGAGAAAGAAATAGATAAAGGAGGAGAGAGTGGACAAAAAATAAATTTATCATCGGTGTTAAATTAAAATGTTTGACATCAAATTTTAACTGTTGATTTACGTGAATCTAATAGTTATAATTTATTGGGTCACGCTTATTAATTTATTAATTCCTAATAAATTATAACTGTTACATTGACGCAAATCAACGGTTAAGATCTGGTGTTAAATTTGTCAAAGAATCATGTCTCATATATATATATATATATATATATATATATATATATATATATATATATATATATATATATATATTATAAAAATAAAAATGGATAAATTGTTATTAAAAATATGAGAGAGGATCCACTTACCACCACTAAAGTATACTACCTTTACAACCAATTTGATCACCGTTGGATTAAAATTAGATCTAATGGCTCACCATTAATCCTTATAATCCAAATTTTTTACCTTTCGTTCTCTCGCATCTTCTATCATCTTCTCACAACTCTCTCTAGGTCCTCTGTATTTTATCCTTTTTTTTTAGGTTTCAGATGTGGGAAAGATTGAAGGAGGTTTCACATCACTTTGAGTATCAATATCCATCCCAGCCTGGGCAGTCAATACGATTTGGCAGCAAGTTAAACGTAAGATATCTTCATTGCAGTTCAATGTGCACAGAAAGAACAGATACTAGAGATCTCAACTTTTTCTTAAGACTAACTGAAATAATGAGATTCTCTTGCGTCTTGGTCACACAGAACATAATCGCGGGAGATACACATACCTAGTTTCATTTATTTGCGACTAGCAAGCTTCCTCGGGGAATTGGTGATAATTAATTACATGGTTTATGGATTTCATGGTCAAGTTAGTGAATCATGTTCCTTTAAACATTTCGGCTAGAAATTTTCAATTTGATTCTTGTTTGACTCATGAGTACACCACCTAATTATAAGTAAAAAAAATCAACTTTAAATCGGAGTAAAATATTAATGTGTGATTTTGTTTTTATTACCCAATCCAAGTTTCTTGGTTAGTTTCACTTGTTCAGCGTAAATCCTAGAAAAAAAGTATCAAATACGGAGGATTAGAGAGAATTGTGAGAGGATTAAAGAAGATCTGAGAGAATGAAAGTTAAAAAATTAGGATTATAAGGATTAATCGTGAGCCATTGGATTACCCAATCCATCGGTGATCAAATTGGTTGTAAAGGTACTTTAGTGGTGGTAAGTGGATCCTCCCTCTAAAAATATTTAAATTATTGATGGTAAAATTATCCATTACATAAAAATTGATAACATCATTTAAAAAGTTATTAATTATTACATAAAAATAAAGAATTAATCAAACAAATGATATTAAAAAAATAACTGTAATAATAACATGCGAGTGATGGAGTCCCCATGGATACCACCCAAATTTCCAACCTTCCTTGTAATAAATTGAATATAGTAAACAATGGCGGAGCCACCTTGAGGCCAGCCAGTGCTTGGCACTGGCTTGGTTTTCAAAAATCAACCATATTCCATTATAATCTTGGCAAAGGGTAAACGAAAGAAACTCCATGGGCACTGGCTTTCTCGAACCTCGACATCAGCGAACTCATTGAAGACTTCTTCCCCGAACTTATCATCCCTCTGCACCACCGATCGCCGCCAAAGAGGACCAAGAGGTCCTTATCAAGGTCCTGGGATTGGTATCCGAGATTTCTCTGATGGGTTCCAGCATGATTTCCAGCGCCATCGACGGCTTTTTTGCAGTGGCAACAAATGCAGAAACCTTAAATACACCCTAGTTGCCCTTACCCACAACAAAATTTCTAACAAAGCGTCCATCTTTATGCACCAAGCTCTAAGATCCCCAAAGTTGTGCCCTAATTGAACAACCCAAAGTTTGCTAATGTGGGTTTGTGTGAATCGGAAGAAAGGTGAAAAATTTGAGTACTTTGAGCTCCATTGTGGATTATGCTCGCTTTGGCCATTTCACTTTCCCTTAAAGTTTTTAACTTTTCACTATGTTCCTCCCTCTCTGCCTATCTGCGATGGAGGTATTCTGAGAGGATAGTTTGGGGTTGGTGAAATGAGTGGTTGTTGGATTTACTGATTATACATATAGTAAAATCATTTCTGCAGCCGCTTTACGTACAGGAACGACAGGTGTATGATTATGATTCCCCATATTTAATACTTTCATCCTTTGTATGATTATGATTCCCCACATTTAATGCTTTTAAATATATATATATATATATATATATATATATATATATATATATATATATGACAAGTATTTGATTGCTGCACATACAACAAAGGGCCGACCCAGTTCAAATACTCACTTCGTGAGTGTCTGGGGAAGGGAATACTCTAGGCAGTCTTTCCCCTACTTTTTGCAGAGAGACTGATTTGAACCCGCGACCTGACACACCACGGCAAGCAAGCTGCACATACAACAGCTGCACATACAACAACTGCGGAAATATAAACCCTTACATATAAATATAATCTTATATTTTAAATAAAACTTATTTATTATATAAATAAATTATTATTAAATTTTTTAACATCATTGCCTTTGAAAGCTGTGTTATGTTAGCTCATTCCCTGGCCTCTCTGATGCCTTGAGTATTTTTTTTCTCACTTTATGTATTAAATGTTTTTTTGCACTGTCTTTTTTTTTAGCTGGCTCCGCCACTGATAGTAAATGTGTGATTCCATTATAATGAATTGTGTAATGAACTTATTCAAGAATAGTCTCCTATAATCCTTCTATTTCAAGCACACCCAACGTAGCATCTAGCCACAAAATCCCTATATAATCCAACCCAAAATGTTGATACTTCCACCCTTTTTACTTTTGTTATGATCTTGTATAAAGATAAGTATTCCCCTTTTGACAGCATCAAAAATCATAAACCAAGTTAAGAATGCAAATTTTTGAGCAACATAACAAATATCTATTAAGCATGGTAATTAAGACCACGTTATCTAGCGACAAAACAAGAATATCAAAGCTAGCACCAATGGTCCCCCTTAATTCATAATGGTTTCAAAGACAAAAATATAGGAGATTTATGTTCATCAAATCTCAATTTTACCATTTTAACATATTCTCCCTCTTTCATCTTTATTTTTACCTTTTCTCAATATGTTGGTAGAAGTGTGTTACATTTACTCAATTGACACTTATTCTCCCCCTTAGGAAATATCAAAAAACATTAAGCAATTCATAATAGGGTAAAGCTAATATCATGTAATAGGAATCAAAAACAAATTTCCTGCCCAAATAAAAAGCATGTGGGTCCCATACATATAATTAAAACAAAAAATAAAAAAAGGTAAATGCAAAAACCAATGTGAGAGTAGGTAAAATTTCTTATGTCCTCTTACATCATATTCGTTTTCCCTTTATAATATATAGCAAATCATCATTTATGGTTCAATATGGCCAAATACTCATTGGAAGCATAAATCAACCATAATATACATTGTATAATTATGAATTCAACATTAGGTCCAACTTGATTGATCCACAACAAGTCAAAATATCCAAATATGAGAACATGATCCAAGTACATAGGCAGAATATCTTAGAGGTCTAGGATATGCAAATGAGAACATATTGCAAAGCATCAAATCCTAGTTTACCATTGTACATAGTTCTTTTATAAGCCAAGTGATATAGATAATAAATGCTAGGCTCCCCTTCAAATTATGCATACCAGTAAAACATGTCATATAATTACACATGCATGTAAGATGTAACACCTCGTATGCATTCAGTAATGTTATCATCAATTATGATATTAAACGCAGTTACAATCACAATAGTTCATTTAAAAATTCGGAAAAACTTTCTCTTTTATTGTCGTTTACAAAATCCTTACGTTTATAAAACGTCCATATTAAACATTTTTCAAACTATGATCGTAACTCAAAACTATTGTGGAATCATAAACATTATTGTTTAACATCATACAACGTCTATTTAAAGTTGTTAGGTGGATCCCAAAAACCAACAAAGCTAAAATACACAATTTGACATTTTACAAACTTGAGATACACTTAGTTTTACCAAAAGTGCAGATGGACTATTTACCCATAAGTTTTCATTTTTTGATATGTTAAACTAGACTCTTTCAACAAGGTATCATATGCCTCAATTGGAGTTTTATAGCTCCAGATACGCTCGCTGTAAGTTAATTCCTTTAAACTGTCAACACTGCACTATCGGGTTCACTAACATCCCTCATTGTTTCTAAAAATGCAAAGGTTAAAATTATCTGTTTACCACCAAATTTTAATATTTTCTATTATACACCTCAAGCTTCAATTTGATATGTCATAAGCTTAATTTGGGTAAGAAATGAGAGAGATATGAATTTCACAAAAATGTAAACCGAAACTGTAAATTATAGCGCGGAAACAGGATAGTCCGCAATCAATCCAAGATTAGGAGGTTTCTACAACTTCAAATGACACCAAATTTTATGAAAATATAAAGGACATCCTGAGCTTCAAAATAAGGTATGGTATGCCTTAATTGGACCACTATGGAGAGAGATGTTATATATCAAAGTTAGGGTAAAATCACACTATTTTTCTAGAAAATTTTGTATAGTCTCCTTTGTTTTTACAACTTTTACCCCACTTTATACAAGTGTGTTCCATATATCAAAAGAGTACTTAATTGACCAAAAGGGTAGCATACAAATGATCAACATTCCTTGGTGCACTTATAGCCCTTAATATCCATCAATTCATTTATGTCTCTTTACTCAATTATCATTCCATCTCATTTTATCAATTCCTTTCATTAGCCTTCCATACACAATGTCCCATTTACCATTCGTTATGATTATACATCATCAATATCTAAAATAGGCTTAAAGCGCTTCTATAACATATATAAAGAACCTTGGGATATACCTCCCCAAAAACTAGCTCTAAAGGTGGGAGTGCCCAAGGCCTTATAAAGGCTATATTGGTTGCACATACAACCAATGTGGGACTATATATCTCAACATGCCCCCTCACACGAGAGCCCATTGGGATTGAAGAGTGGATGATGTAACAGGCCCAACTTACCTATGCTAAGAGAGTCCACAAGAGAAAGTGGGGGACGGCGAGGCTCTGATACCATGTTAAAGAACCTTGGGATACACCACCCCAAAAGCCAGCTCTAAGGGTGGGAGTGCCCAAGGCCTTATAAAGGCCACATTGGTTGCACATACAACCAATGTGGGACTATATATCTCAACAACATACATCAACATTTACATACACAAGGTTCTCCAATGATACAATTACATTTACATCAACTATCAAATTCAACTATTACATAATCATCTTATTACCAAATGACTTAGACACAAAAGCATGGACAACCTTAAGCATGTCTACAACATATCATACAAGACCAATGTTCATGCACTAAGTCATTGATACAAAATAAACAATTAATATGTGCATCAATATGATATCTTAAAATGTCAATTAATCATCATGCACTCCTATGTACATGTCAAAATACTATATATGCTCGTGTCCACACTAAGTGGGCTTCTTGCCCAAAATTCCTCCAACGGCACTAGTGGTACCTGAAATGTGGCCCCATAACAAGGGTTGAGATTTGACAATCTTAATAAACCAAAGTCTTGGAGGGTTACTTCATCCAATGACTTACTCAAATGTACAAACAGAGATAATATCCATATAGTACATCATACAGTCAAATAATCAAACAATCAACAATCAACTGGACACAAATCCGAGAACATCCAGTTAGGGATATTGTTCAAGGACCCCATCATATAACTCTCGAAAAATTCATAGTGTTAATAACTCTAAGGCACAACGCCAACCAGAACCCCCACAGAGTCATAACTGACGAAAGTCCCCCCAATTATCTACATAACAGAGAACAGGAAATCAGGCCCCATAAGCAATTAGACCTCATGGGTAATTAGGCCCCTTGGGGAAATCAGGCTTCACAGACAGCATGCATATAGCATACATCATATTATATGCATGAACATACTTTATTAAATATTATCTCAGGTCACAAATTCGAACCATCCTCAAAGGATATGGTGGAGCACACAAAGGGATTAACCCTATGACACATAGAAGTTTACCTGTAAAAAGTTTCATGCTCAATCCTCTACAATTGGACCCGAGGGAGGCAACCTACATTGATCACACACATAATGATCAATACACACGCTTGATAAAACACAAGTGAATTACAAAACAATCACCCACACAAACACGCATATAACTCACCACCAACAAGGCAAAAATGCCTTCCATGGTGTGTTAATTTCAACTAACCAATTCCATCACTTCAATAACCTTGTGAATCAAATCACCAATACACTCACACACCTTCCATCAAGCTACAACACAATTTGCACTATTTTCACCTAAAATTTCCTATATGGCCGAAAGTTCCACATCAAGGAACTAAAGGATTTTTCAATCAATTCACATGCTTAAAACTCTTATCTAATCTCATCATTTAAGATTCAAACAATAAAAAATTCAATTACACCATCCATCAATAACTTCCTTCACAAATCATGAATCTTTCACCTTGAAAATTTGTCTAAGTGTTCTCACCAAAATCACTTAAATTTTTATTGGATTTCTACCGTTCATTTGTCCATACAAACAATAAATTCCAAAGGGATATAGTCATTAAACTTCTCCAACCATACCCACCAACATAGACATCCATTATGTCTTCAAAAATTTCAAGAATTCCTAAGGTTGTCAAAATGACATTTCGAACACATTTTAACTGATTTTCTTAATGCTTATCTACAACTACATCCAAGTCCGAAAATCACTTGAACATCACTATTCAAGCTTACAACTTTCATGAAAACCTAAATATTAAATCATCACAAAATAAGATGGAAGTAAGATTTTCTCACCACAAAAGTCTTCATAATGGCTTAAGGAATGAATTTCAAGCTTTCAATGGATTAAAACACTTCTCCAAGCTTCATGACTCCATGAAAATCGCCACCTTAAAGGTGAGTTTTCTCCTCATTCACTCACTTTCTCAAGGATTTCTTTTTTTGGTAACCAAGTGATTCTAAGTATTTTTCATGTTCAAGTTTCTTGATTCGATGAATAAATTGAAAGTTGCAAATCCAAGCTTATTCATCCATGGAGGTTCGGCTAAACACAAAAGAGGAGGAAGAAGAAAAGCCAAAATAAGTCAATTTCTTTTTTTTATATACATGAAAATGAATAAAGACAAAACAAAGAAATAAAGACATAAAATAAAAGATTACCCTTTCCTTTCTGATGATGAGGAATGCCTGTCACGTCCGCTTGGAGAAGAAGTTTCAGCGAGGCAGGAGGTTCGTCAAAGATAACAACATCTTGTAATCTAGAATTATATAGAGGAAGACTAGCTAAAAAATCAGCACAACATTTGACTTCTCTAAATGGATGTATAATCAAAATATGCTAGTCATGATCAAGAAGTGCTCGTACCTGAGTCATCAAGCGAGACCCACGAGCTACACCACCACATTTGGTGAGCAAAGCGAACATCGGAGTAGAATCACTCTCAAGAATTAGACGACTTCAACCTCTTTGCCAAGCAATAATAAGACCATTCCAAACCCCCACAATTCTGATGTAAGCGCATTGCAGATTCCAACGCGAGACGAAAACCCCACGAGCCAAGATCCATAGAGGATGTGGAACAAACCCCCACAAGCAACTGCACCTGGAGATCATCTTGCAGCACTGTACGTATTAAGCTTAATGAACCCAAACGTTGGAAATTCCCAACAGACTAAAATAACCAAACCATGTGGCATGGACAAACCCCATGCTCACCAAATAAGGCAACAATGCCCAAACCGTCTCAACATAAAACATAATCAAGCAGAAAAAATAACAGCAGTCAACAACCAGCACGACAGCATATCACAATATCAATTCAGCTCTGGCCTCCTGCCACCTGAGCCCTCAACATTACCTGATCCTGAAATAAGCGTCCCCAAACGTGGGGTGAGATCTCTAAACAAGAAATCTCAGTAAGACAAGGGGTCCTCAAGGATCTTCCACCCCAAGCTCACTTACATGTGTAATATAAGTTCAAAAACAGTATTTACAATATAAGTTCCAAAACTATGCGATGCAGCAGATAATCATGCCATGTGTGCTTATCAAATCTACTGGCCAGAGAAATGCAGGAATACGTCTAAACCCACATGAGTACAAGGAACACCGCTTGCACCTCACCCACAGCCTCACCATCTTGTATGTACTACATACTCAGGCTTACCGTATAGGTGGACACCACATGCATATCATAAAAGCACATTGCATAAAATAGCTCAACAGCATTTCCAAAATATCAAAGCATGTAACACAGCATGCATAAACCACATCCCCATGGGACATGGTGGAACCACAAAATGGCTAAACCGAGGACACGAAAGCTTACCTTGCAAGCTAGCTATCCAAGTCAAGAGTCCAACCACTCTCAAGTCCAAAAACAGCAGTATCACAATCTGATATGGACCAATAACACATCAATATTTATGCATCACAAGCATACAACTTAAAGACTACGCCTTTACTTTACGTTTTACGTCTTAAGGCTTCCAACAAAGCCATAAGCCCTTAATCATATGATCCTGACTTAGTTCATTAATTACAGAAGTTCAACTTCCTTAATCTTGGGTCCACAAACACCCAATAGCTTACTGTTCACACAGCACGGCTACTGTTCTGTGAAAACCCAGGATATCCGGATATCCCAAGGGACATATCCGGATATGCCATATCCGGATATCACACTGGACATATCCGGATATACCATATCTGGATACCCAGTTCCCACATCCGAATATGGATATCCGGATACCATATCCGGATATGCATATCCGGATACCATATCCGGATACTGATATCCGGATATCTGTTCGACAAATATCCGGATATCTCACGACAGAATGCAGTTTCTGCATTTCGTGAATATCCAACCCAAAGATTCAACTTTTAACACATGTACACGTTAAAGCATGCATTTTTAATCTATTTTAGGTTCATACTCATTATATCTTCTTGTTTACTCATTAAACATGGCCAAGACATCAACTTTAAGCATTAAAACTTAAGATCAAAGGTGAGGAAACTTACCTCGAGCTTCAAACAGAAAATGGAGGTGCTCTTGGAGCTCCCAATGCTGCTCACAAGTCCAACACACCCAAGGACACGAAAATACCACACCAAAGGTTGGTTCTTGGCATAAAAGGAGGCTTCTTGAAACCTCAAATGTCATGAACAATGGCTCACAACCAAGGGAACAACACCACAGCCCACTAAACACCCCTCTCCCAGCACCTCAACTCAGAAAAGGTTGCACTCCACTCTCACAAAACACACTCTAGTTGTTTAGAAGAAGGAATGGTGAAGAAGATTGAAGGAGAAAGGTCACCAAGCTCACAAATGGTGAAAGAATGCAATGAACAGTGCCAAGCATTCAGAGAATCAGCCTCCTCACGTAAGAATAGTGGCTGCCTAGGGTTGTGTGCCTTAGTGTGTCTATTTATAGGCACAAGGCCACTTAACGCGCAGTATTAGCCTTAATAGCAAAGTAAAAGATCTTGATCCCAAACTTTGGAATCTAGACCTACGCATTTTTCTAAGATTTGTCATATTTTTATTTTATTTTTCGGAGCACCTTTCCGGTACGCGCTTTTCCATAGCCAGTATCAGTTCTGGCATCAGATTACGTTATTTTGACTTGAAACTTGTTTTACAAGTCCTACATAATATTCTAGTAATTATCATGCATTCGTTATAATTTTCCGGGATACTTTTCCGGTACGCATTTATACCGGGTAGCAGAACCGGTATCTGCGCTTTTCTTCCGAAAAGCGACTATCAGCATTTTTACTCACTCAGTATAATTATTTAAGCCCAATAATAATTATTAAGGTCAATTATGGAATCATTTCCTAATTATCATAATTAATTCACTAATTTCCTTAATTAGCGGTGCGGGTTCTTACACCTTTGATCATGAGTTTTTGTTGCTTAAAGGTGAAGTCTTTGCATGTAATTGGGTTAAGTAAGTAACCAGCTGGAATGTTAACCTAAGTGGGTCTAAAAATGCATGCTTTAACGTGTTGAAGTGTTAAAAATGGAACCTTGGAAGGATATCTTCACGAAATGTAGAAACTGCATTCTGTCGTGAAATATCCGGATATTTGTTGAACAGATATCCGGATATTAGATATACGGATATGGTATCCGGATATAGGATATCCGGATATGGTATCCGGATATTGATATTCGGATATGGTCAGTGAGATATCCGGATATTCTGGGATTTCGAAGAACAGTAGCTTTTATGTGCAAACAATAGGCTATTGGGGGTTAGTGGACCCTAGATTAAGGAAGTTGGACTTATGTAATTAATGAACTAAGTCAGAATCAAGTGATTAAGGGCTTATGGCTTTGCATTGAGCCTTAAGACGTAAAACGTAAAGGAAAGGCGTTGTCTTTAAGTTGTATGCTTGAGATGCATGATTATTGATATAATATTGGTCCATAACAGATTGTGATTCTGCTATGTTTGGACTGTGAGCTTGTGGACTCTTGGCTTTGGGTGTTAGCTTGCAATGTAAGCTTTCGTGTCCTCGGTTTAGCCATGTTGTGATTCCACCATGTTCCATGGGGATATGGTATATGCATGCTGTGTTACATGCTTTTGAACATATGAACTGTTGATTGAACTTTACATGTAATGGCTTTTAATATGCATGTGTTGTTCCATCTTGACGGTAAGCCTGAGTATGTGGCGTCATACGATATGGTGATCTGGGGTGGATGCAAGTGGCGTCTTGCACTATATGTAGGAGATAGACGTATTCCTGCATTTCTCTGGCCAGTAGAATAGTATTGACACACATGACATGATTATCTGCTGCATTGCATTGTTTTAGAACTGATGATGATGAACTGCTTTAAACTTATATTGCACATGTAAGTGAGCTTGGGGTGGAAGATCCCTGAGGACCCCTTGTCTTACTGGGATCTCTTGTTTAGAGATCTCACCCCACATTTGGGGAATGCTTATTTCAGGTTTAGGTAGTATGGAGGCTGATGTCTTTAGTGGCAAGAGGCCAGAGCACGACTGATGTTTATTGTTATGACTAATTGGATGTTGTTTATGTTTTCTGCACCTTTATTTTTATGCCTTTGATGTTGAGACTGATGATGGGCTTTGTTGCCTTGTTTGTGTGAGCATGAGGTTTGTCCATGTCACTTTATGTTAGTACTTTAGATGAGTTGTATAAACTGTTAGTTGGTCCGGCCTACTGTTGTGTTTCCGTGACTAGAGACTTATACTTATGTTATTTACTTAATGAGGTATTTCAGTTAGCTATTTTATTGCAATTACATACGGACAATGTTTTTATTAACTGTTTAATAAGCAAGTTGGTAATGATAATGGCGTCATAATTGAAAAGAAAAAGATATTCCGCATTTTTAATTAAGCGCAGCTTAATACGATAGTATGATAACATTATCGGATATATATGGGGTGTTACACTGAGCAATTATTGCGGGCAATGTTTTTATTAATTGTTTAATAAGCAAGTTGGTAATGATAATGGCGTCATAATTGAAAAGAAAAAGATATTCTGCATTTTTAATTAAGCGCAGCTTAATACGATAGTATGATAACATTATCGGATATATACGGGGTGTTACACTGAGCAATTATTGCGACTTCGGCAAGTGCACCGGTCGTAAAAGTAATAAAAGTGCACGTGAGTACGAGAACATTCCCATGAGGATTGAATTTCAAGGATAAATAGTAATAAGAGTATATTATTTATCTTTAATATCCATGCAATGTTTAATCTTAGCATATGCATCATCATATACACTTTTCTAAGTATTTACATAGCCTCAAGATTGAAGACAAAACATTTTTTATTGAAATCATTCATGCATTCTTCTATTTTCAATTAAAAGCCTTTATCTACAACATGTCACGTGTAAAGATGAATTGACTGGATAAAAACTTCCATACTTTTCATCCAATATTCAAAATCCTCACCATCAAAGAATGTTGGTTTGTCATATTCAAAGTCTTGCATTTTTTAAAATATATTGGAAGCTCCAACAAGGATTTTTAACTCTAGTCTATTAAGCCTCTAATATAGCCCTAATATAACAACTCATATCAATAAGTATATGAAATTAAGGATTTAAGTAAGTTTTATTTGTTAATCATGAAATTATCATAATATTAATTATGGGAATGTCATTTATGTCAAGCAAGTCAATTAGGAGCTTATTAGTAATATTTGGATGTTAAGGTTAAAAGTCAAGATTACGAGACAGTTTAGGTACCGTTTTACAAATTAGTAAAACTTGGTCCAAACTAGATTTTGATAGTAAAAATCAATTTTTTTAGGAAATTCCATGAATTTTAAGTGGTATAAAGGTATGTTAATTATGAGTAGAATAATTATGAAAAATAAGTTAAGATTAGAGAAAATGAAAAATAGTAGAGTTATTTCATATAAAGGTTAAGTGGTGTGTTATCTATGTTTCTCAGTTACCTCTCTTGTTTATCATGTAATCTTAGCTTTCTTGTCAGTTAAGTAACCTTGCTTGTTGGTCAAGGTATGTTACTTGTTCAACAAGTTACCTCAATAGCTTGTCAATTAAGTTTTAATTGCTTAGTCGTTAAGTTTGGTTTACTTAGTCATTAAGTTATTCAGATAGATTCTTCAGGAAGTCACATTTCAATTACTTAGTCATTAAGTTATTCAGATAACAACTTCAAGAAGTCACATTTACTTGTTAAACAAGTCATCTAGTAGCTTGTCCTACAAGTTACCTATATAGCTTCTTCATCACACGACTTTTCAAGACTTAGTCACTAAGTTTCATGAAAACTTAGTTACTAAGTTAGCTTATTCTACAAGTTTAGTTACTTAGTCCTTAAGTTACGTAAGTAGATTCTCCATGACACCACTCGAGTTGCTTAAACGCTAATTAGTGTGACTTTTCTTCCAAGTTAAGTTAACTTACTCATTAAGATACCTTACTCACTAAGTTAACTTGCACGCTAAGTAAGGTGACTTACACACCAAGTCGTGGAAACTTAGTCACTAAGTCATGGAAGCTTGCTCACTAAGTTATCTTCCATAAGAAGCCTTCTATTTTCTTCTTGGACTCCACGGTCTCATGCGTATAAATAGGCTAGTATCCAAGAGCATTTCTCTTGTAATTTTCCTCATGGTTTAGGCGCACATGTCAAGAGAGAATAGAGTGAGATTTTCATCTTATTTTAGCCAATTTTTCCAAAAATCCTATTTCACGAAACTTGTAGTATAGGATCCTGTGATCATAGCCTTGGTCTTAGAGCATCTATAGGAGTTCATATGAGTGAGATTTGGTCACCTTTATCCATGAGCTCCTTGCTGCCATCTTGAAAAAGAATGGTTTTTTGAAGTTCATTCGGTTCTAAGTTGATTTCTGGGTCCCGTTAACCTATCTAAGGTATAAAATCTCAATTTCTACGGTTAGAATTCTTAAATTAAGCTTCTGTCTATCAAATTATGGGTCTTTTATGAAAATTATTTTTAAGAATCCATATGGTCTTTTATGATGGTTTTTATGAAGTTTTAGTGTTTGTATAGGTTTTTAATCGGTAAAAGTCTAAATTAAATGGTTTAGAAATGAAAAAGGATGGTCTTAAATCATGTGTATATTTCGACTATATGACGTAATAATAAGTAAGTTAAAGATTTTTATAAGTTGAATTAAGATTATTTCAAGTTGTTTTAAGATATAAGTTATGGTCAAGTTAAGTTAAAAGGTAGGAAATTTGTAAGTCTTTTGCTAAGTCTATGTTTTGGATATGTTAGTATTTTCAGTAGAAAGTTTATGTTATGTAATATAGAAAGTCTATATAACACCTCACAATTCAAATTAAGTATTGAAACACTAAATGAGCAATTAAGTGAAGAACTAGTGAAAATCATGAAGATTAGGCCAAAATACAAAGAAAGGGCAAAACGGTAATTAGCCAACACACAACCCTAGGAAGATAAAAATTGAGTAGAAGGTCTCAGATGCTAAAAATAACCCTGGAAACGGATTCGTAACGAAAAATCGAGTGGATAGGCAAATTCGGGAAAAATTGATGAATAGTGATTTTTCCTGTGTAAAAATATTGCGGTATAATTGTACCGATAAGCATGAAAATTTTATCAATATTTCTAGGAAACAAAAATATGACATGAACGAGAAAAATACGCAGTTCATGAATTTGTGGTTGAAATTAGTTATTGATTAAAGTTAAATCGCGTGTGGGACTCACCTATGGCTTAAGTGACTTAAAAGTCATATTTACATGTCATTTTTTCTCTCCTCCCTCTCTTCTTCCCCATGAAAACAGCCCCTCCCCCTTCCTTTTTCATTTTTTTTTGTTGCTTTGGTTGATTTCTTCATAACTTCATCAATTATTAACCGAATCAGAGATTCTTGTCTTGAAATTCGATAGAAATCAACATCCGAACACAACCCACCGATTAGTTTTTCTTGAAACCCTCTCATTTGTGAGAAAATGGGAAAATTCAGCCACGAATTTCTTGTAAGTTTTGTGATTTTGGGGTTGATTTCTTAAGCCATTGCTTGTGGAGTTGTAGGAGGAGTCTTGTGACGTAATTGTGGGTAAGTTTCAACACCTCTCATGGATCGATTTGAAAATTTATTTTTGAAATTGTTTATGAACCCTAAAGAGGGCTTGTTTGATTTGTGATCTTAGAGAGCTCAAATGGAAAATGTGTATTAGATGATAATGTCTTAGAATGACGTATTAAAGCTAGAAATACCATGAAAACTTTAAGTGAAAAATATGATTTTTAACTTAGTGAAATTTTGAGTTCATGACTTTGAATTTTGAGATTTTGTGTTGGGCTTGATTGGTGAGTTATGGATAATTATAGGGTGATATAATAAGATTGTGTGAGGTGTGAGATAGTAGGAATTGATGGAAATCCCTTGGAGTTCACCATGTGAATTTTCGGCCATATGGCAAAAAGATAGGAATTGATGTTGTTGACATTGTAGGAATGTTATAAAATGTATTAAATAGTAATTAGATGGGTTGTGTTGTGGTTGGACAGTGGAAGAATCAATGAAAATTAAAAAGTTGTGTAATTAGACATAAAAGAACATAGAGGGAAATATTTAACAAAACGATGCGTAAAAGAGATAAAACGGAAAAACGGTGATTGAACTAGTCTTTTAGCAACCTATGGAAGTATAATAAAATGAGAAAGAAAATTTAGAAAAATAAATCTCAAACTAACACTACTATGGCCGAACCATCAAGGAGGATGGGGTGGATTTCGTGTTTTAATGAAAATTGACGTATACTGATGGCTGTATGTGATTGCATAGGTTGCCGTACATCGACTTGAATCCCGAACAGTGAATCAGTGGATTGCCCTAGGTCCTGGACCAAGTGGATTGAGGTAAGTGATTGGACCAATGCATGCATAATTGTGAATTAGCATGTATTGTTTGAGTTTTAAGTGATTGTGAATGTCCTCTGTGTAGGCATTCTGTCGAGTACCAAGTTTGAGGAATAAGCTACTACAGAGTTAGGTGGAATAACATTTAAGGTAACCTCTTGGTACTGGTGCTTGTTCCCCTTGTGTGTTTCACCACACCCATTGAGGGCGATGGTAGGAGATGTGTATGAGTAGTGTAGAACAGCATAAGCATGCATGTAGCATTTATGAGGGTACTTATGTACCGAATCTCTGGCCAGTAGATAGTTAGCCTTCGGGCAAGTTCCGGACTTCTACTGGATAGGTCTCCGAAAAGGAGTTCCAGTTGACCCAGGGTCGTGGTGTGTAATCCGGAGAGGAGCACACTAGGAAGTCTCGGGTGTTGTGGATGGGAGGGGTACCTTGGTTGTGGTTCTAGGAACACACCTTGGATGATACCCGTAGGCTTATATGCCGAGGACGTTGTGTGGTATGGTAGCTACCAGCCCGCTTCGTTGTAGTTTATATTCCGATAATTCCCCTTTTCTCTAAATCCATTACTTTATCCCGTTTAAGTATTGTTATTTTATATTATTTATATGCATCGAAGTGGACCATTAGACGGAGTTTTCTCTAGAACCTCTAGATTACTGAGATATATTCGTATATCTCATCCCGTCTTGGGGACTTTATTTCAGGAGGTAGCAGTGGCACAGGAGTGGCGGACAAGAGGCCAATAGGATGCGTCATGGGCATTATCATTGTAGTTTATGTCATTAGAGCTCATGTTAAAGTTGTAAATTGAAGTATGAGTTTGTAAGTTTAATTTAAAGTTTGAAGTTGTAAGTTGTAACATGCAAGTTAAATGCTATAATTATACAAAGGATGCATGATGTATTATGATGGAAGGGCTTTAGGCCTATTTTAAGTTTATGATTACTTGTATGATGAAAATATGCATGAAATTGAAGTTGGTGATTGAAACTATTTAAGGATTTAAAGTGAGCCATATTGTGTAATAAATATGAACTGTGTTGGGATGTAAGAGCCCCAAGGCATTGTTGGTCCTTGTGTATGCCACCCAATGGTTTATAATGATTATTAGGTACATTTGAGGTCACAACTACTAGTGCAATTTGGGAATTTTAGGAAAAACAAAGGAAACTCTGGCGAATTTTCTGTAGAATTGGCAGATTTTTGACGAACTTCGGGAGAGCATATATCCCTCCATAGAGGTCCAATAGGGACGTGCCATACGCCATTTTGAAGCTTGAGATGTCTCCTACATTGTGTCAAAATATTAGACTTGTATGAGTTGTGTGCAGCCCTGTGTTGGTCGTGGAACGTTGCTGCCTTGTTCTGGCCCTGCACTTGGGGGTTGTTCTGGTCTATTTTGGGAATTTTATTCTCGCTTCGTTTCTTAGTCAAATTAAACGTATGATATATCAAATCGAAGATTGAGGTGTCTAGTTTATGGTGTAAAAATTTGAGAGCAAATGGATAAGTGGATTCGGTGCAGTAATTCATGGAGTGAGGAATGTTAGGTGTTATTTTGGGGTTGGTTGGCATTCTTGCTTGTCCAACTTCAAACGGCGATAACCGGAGCTAAAGAGCTCGGAACCGAGCATGTGATAGTTTTCTAGAAATTTAATTAAGTAAGAAAGAAAGATAGCAAGATGTGAAGGACTGGATTTTTACTGTGCGTCCGCAGAAATTCAGAGACCGAACCATGTCCGGATGAGTAAAAAACGCAAAAGTGTGAAATTGGCTAAGTGAGTTTATGGGAACCCCTTAGTGTCTTATAATAAGTAAAGTAAGCTATAAGAATAGTTTAAATAAGTATTACGCAAGATTTTATAGTTGCTGTCATAGCTTTTAATTATTACGCCTTTTATGTTTTCAACTGCTCGCGTAATAGTCGGAAAAAGTTTATTTGCATTTTTTATAAATGAATTTCTGTGATCATAACTGCGCTTAATATCATAATTAATGTTAACAATACCGGTATACAATGGGCTGTTACAGTCTAGATGTTTAATATAGAGACTTGTTGGGTGGCATAAATGAATAAGTAAGATTGTGTAAGTATGGAAGATTTCGAACTATACATGGAAAATGTAGATTTCTTCAAGTTTAAGAAAGTTTTGGATTGATGGTTAATGATGTCCATGTTTATGTATTTTCATTTGGAATAAATAGAAGTGAGTTAAACAGATCAGTTTCAAGTATTAAGTATAAGGAAAGCTACTTATAGGTAAGCTATTGGTTTAAGGAGTTTTCTCCTTTCTTGTTGATCCACCATGATCCAGTGGGATGATGGTTAGGATATATGTATGTTTGTATGTTTTATATGTTAGATACTTAGTATAGTTGTATTCATGTAGATTATATGACATGATATGATAAGTATGGTTCTTGACCAATGAACAACTCCGTGGGGGGACTTCGGTTCTCGGAGAATAAGTATGGACTAGTCAAAGTGAGAAATTACGCTTTGGGAGTCTTCTGATAAGTTATGATATGTTTATATGATGTATGTTATGCTTTGCATCTAAATTTTCATGCAGTAAGTGAACTCATGGGTGGAGATTACTCCATAAACCCAGAGTCTTATTGGGATTAATTTCTCACCCGTCGTGGGCTGTGATTTAAATCACAGGTACATCAGTAGCAAGAGAGCCTTCAAAGGGTAAGAAGCCAATGCAGAGTGACTAGAAGATAAAGTTGCAGTAGTAGTTTTATGCATTGATATATGTTATAGAGACATGGTTAGATATGATGCATGTTATAGTTAACATCTATTATGGTAGGCATATGTAGCCTATGAACAAGTTTATATGTATGATTTTACTTTCAGTATGTATTTGGTATAAGTGTGATATTCAGTATAATATATGATGTATATTCAGTTTCATGATTTGTATATTTAGTTATGATTATTAATTATGATTATGGAAAATAATTAAGAACTCTGTACAGGTACGGGAATGTACAGATAATAATAAGATATTTAATAATGAATTAAAATGGAAATACATATAAAAAGAGAAGAAAAAGTTTACTCACCTAATTACACTAGGTAATGGTGAAATGCAAATAAAGTCTTTCGCTAAAGAAATTTTCATGTGCATAAAAGTACCATGTAACAGCCCGTGTTAACCCGGATTGTTAACATACTATCGTATTAAGCCACGCTTAATTAAAATGCGGAATAACTTTTTCTTTAATTCAATTATGACGTCATTAACCTTAGCCAGCTTGATTACTGAATAAATTTCATAAAATACTGCCTATATGTAAATTGCAAGACAACTAACTGAATACCTCATATATAAATATAATGTGAGTATCTAAAGTCACGGATCTACAACACGTAGTCCGGACAATATCCCGATACATTAAACAACTATTGTTTGAAAACTTAAAGACAAGTCAATGTGGCATGGACAATCCCCATGCTCACCAATTAAGGCACAATGCCCAATATCAGTCTCAACATAATAATAGCGGAAAACATAACATCAGTCAATAACCAGCATCCAACATGTCAGCATAACACAGATATGTCTAACTCAACTCTGGCCTCCCGCCACCTGAGCCCTCAACATTACCTGAACCTGAAATAAGCGTCCCCAAACGTGGGGTGAGATCTCTAAACAAGAAATCTCAGTAAGGCAATGGGTCCTCAAGGATCTTCCACCCCAAGCTCACTTACATGTGCAATATAAGTTCAAAAGCAACATTTCCAATATTAGTTCCAAAACTATGCTGTGCAACAGATATTCGTGCCATGTGTATTTATACTATCTATTGGCCAGAGAAATATAGGAATACGTCTAAACCCACATAAGTACAAGAAACACCGCTTTCACCTCACCCACAGCCCCACCTTATCGTATGTACTACATACTCAGGCTTACCGTAAAGGTGGACACCACATGCATATCATAACGGCACATTGCATATAACAGCTCAACAGCATTCCAAATATCAAAAGCATGTAACACAGCATGCATATAACCATATCCCCATGGGACATGGTGGAACCACAACATGGCTAAACCGAGGACACGAAAGCTTACACAACAGTATCACAATCCAACCACTCTCAAGTCCAAACACAATAGTATCACAATCTGTTATGGACCAATAATATATCATTAATTATGCATCACAAGCATACAACTTAAAGACTACGTCTTTCCTTTACGTTTTACGTCTTGAGGCTTCCAACAAAGCCATAAGCCCTTAATCATGTGATTCTGACTTAGTTCATTAATTACAGAAGTTCGACTTTATTAATCTAGGGTCCTCAAACCCCCAATAGCCTACTGTTCACTCAGCACAGCTACTGTTCTGCGAAATCCCAGGATATCCGGATATTACAAGGGACATATTCGGATATGAAATATCCGGATATCACACTAACCATATCCGGATATACCATATCCGGATATCCAGATCCCATATCCAGATATTAATATTCGGATACCATATCCGGATATCGATATCCGGATATCTGTTCGACAAATATCCGGATATCTCACGACAGAATGCATTTTCTGCATTTCGTGAATATCCAGTCCAAAGGTCCAACTTTTAACACTTGTACACGGCCAATGATCCATTTTTAAGCATATACAAGTTCACTTATGTGTTGGTTACTTGTTAAACCCCTTAATATACCAAGATACCACCTTTAGGCCACTAAAACACATGATCAAGTTAAGGTGACTTACCCCAAAGCTTAATCAGCAACTCAAAGTGCCATTGGAGCTCCCATTGCAGCTCCAAAGTCCAGCACACTCAAGGACACGAAAATGCTACACCAAAGGTTGGTTCTTGGCACCAAAGGTTCCTCCTTGGATCCCACAATAGCAAGAACAAAGCCCACAAAACAACTCTTCAAACCAGCACTCAAGGATCCACCCAACAGTGGCTGAGTGTACAACAAGTACCACTTCACACCCTCACAACCCACCCTACTATGTGTTTGCAAGAAGAAGGAGGAAGAATCATGGAGGAAAATGGTCCAAGACTCAAGAAATGAGAAGAGAGCCAATGTAACAGTGTTTGGGGGTGCAGCACAGCCTCAACCCACGTAGAGGAAGTTAGGTTTTTAGGGTTTTGTGCCAAAGATTAGTATTTATAGCCACATAAGCCTTTAACGTGCGGTATTAGCCTTAATAGCAACGCAAAAAAATCTTGATCCCAAACTTTGGAATCTAAACCTACTCATTTTTTTAAGATTTTTAATATTTTTATTTTATTTTTCGGAGCACCTTTCCGGTACGCGCTTTTCCATAGCCAGTATCAGTTCTGGCATCAGTTCATATTATTTTGACTTGAAACTTGTTTTAGAAATCCTACATAATATTCTAGTAATTATCATGCACTCGTTATAATTTTCCGGGATACTTTTCCGATTCGCATTTATAGTGGGTAGCAGAACCGGTATCTGCGCTTTTCTTCCGAAAAGTGACTTTCAGCATTTTTACTCACTTACTATAATTATTTAAGCCAAATAATAATTATTAAGGTCAATTATGGAATCATTTCCTGATTATCATAATTAATTCACTAATTACATTAATTAGCGGTGCGGGTTCTTACATACCATATGTAAGTTAACAGTCCGATTGTTGAAATTTGGGCGTTACCACTAAGCTCTGATACCACTTGCTAAGAATATGGCTTCCATACCTAAGAGGGGGGTAAATTAAGTATTACAAACTTTTCATAAAAGCCCTCTTCTAGTTTCTAAATTATTATTTCAAGCAAACTTTGTTATACGAAAGGTTAATCAATACATTCAAATAACACGTAAGATATAATATATCACAATTATAGAACCTATGCTAGCACATACAAGACATCAAAGAAGCAATTAAAATGCTAGAAATAAAGAGTTTATAGTCTAAAAAATTGCAAACATTATATATCCTGGTTCAGTCAGCACCACTTGTGACCTACATCTAGACTGAAGTCACTCGATAAAATCTTTCACTATCTATTAAGCTTCACGAGTGCTTGACAAACCACTACAACCTTCAAGTTTTCGGGTGCTTGAAGACCTTACAACCTCCTAGTGTACGGGTACTTACAATTCTCTCCAAATTTACTTAGATATTTAGCTTCATCTCAAATACAATAGGTGTCACAACCCTTTTAACTCAAGAGTACAAGAAGGAAGTGCTTAGAAATGAATATAAACTCTCAAAGTATGAATATACAACTTGATGCACTATGATTATATTGATTTTCACAATATGATCTCAAATTTGTTTGATCTTTGAAAGATATGAAAGAATATGCAAATGATAGTGTAGAAGCTCCCAAAATATGCTTAAAATGCGTAAAATGACGCACAAAATGTTTTAGAGCCATTGGAAATGTATATATATATATATATATATATATATATATATATATATATAATGTTTCTATTGAAAACTAGTCATTTTATAACCATTATAGGTTTTCTTGACAAGTCATATTCGGATATATGTCGAGGCATATCCGGATATTTCTTGACAGCACAAATATTGTTTTGTATTTTGGCCATAACTTGAGTTATTCTTGCCGGATTAATGTGATCTTGGTCTCATTGGAAAAACAAAAGATAGAACCACAATTTCTATAAAAACCCAAGATATCCATCATATTCGATACGAAAAAGTGTCCACACCACTTTTTATGAAAGATCTTGACTTGATAAATATGTTTTGAAGTTATAAGACATGTAAAGAGCCTTATCCAAGGGTTTTTCAAATCTCTTTCTAGTATTTAAAGGTTATGGATTATGTAACTTGAAAAACATGTTTACTTTGAGAAAAATTTTGAGCTCATGCAATGCAATCTACCATATACCCTTACAATTATATCTAAATCCTAAAAGTGTATTCTAATAAGTAATTGGAATTAGCTTCTTGCATTGATTCTTGAGTCTTGATCCTCACTTGAAAATGATGCTTTGACTTGTTGGATATGACAATGCTTGACATTTTATGGGTTTTGATCCTTTGTCACCATAGTTGTGATATTGAGCTTCACTTATATGCTATCTATGGTTTGTTGCTTTTGATCTAGTTGTTGCTCTTTTAATTATTCCTTGGTTCTCTTGATTCATTATTAGCTTTCTTCATAGTTCATCTATGTTCTTGCTACTTTGTTAAATCATCATTTTTCTTGTATGGCTCCAATATAAATCTTCAATCTCCATACATGGTTGATGTTCTTTGCTCTTGATTAATGTTATTCTCTATTTGTTGTTTCCTCTTTGTTATCATCACAATATACCCTGTATCTACAAGCTTACCTCTTATGTATAATGACTTTGGAGGATGATGACTTAAGTGGTAATATTTATATGGGTACCAAGAAACCCTAGCCCTAAGCTTTTTGGGCTCTAGGCTTCTTGGGTTATTCTCATACTCTTAGCCTAATTGGGCTTAAGTAAAAGAGCACCCTGTAATGCATGGCCATTTCAAGAATCAATGACTAACCCCACACACTAACGCGAACTTTTCAGCGCCAGTTCATGACCCAAATCCAAAACATTAAACTCTATGCTAAGTGTATTCATGACTATATGTAAGTCTTTCAAAAATGGATGTATAACTATGCTTTGATATATGTATATTCTGTGTAAGCATGAGATTTGTCCATAGCCATCTATGACGCATTAAAAGCATGTAAATGTAATGTGAAGGGCTTTAGGCCTAGTTTATGAATTGATTATAAGTATGGTTGACAAAAGCATGCAATGGAACTTTGGTGATTGAAACATAATAAGTATCATATATGTAAATTGAACTGTGATGAGTTGTGTAACAGCCCGTGTTAACCCGGATTGTTAACACACTATCGTATTAAGCCACGCTTAATTAAAATGCGGAATAACTTTTTCTTTAATTCAATTATGACGTCATTAACTTAACCAACTTGATTACTTAATTATTTTCATAAAAATACTGCCTGTATGTAAATTGCAAGACATCTAACTGGAATACCTCATATATAAATGATAGGTGAGTATCTAAAGCCACAGGTCTACACAAGTAGCCTGGGTCAAAATCCTGATACTTTAATTACAACATTAATCTAAAAGACGATAACAATCATGTGGCATGGACAAACCCCATGCTCACCAAATAAGGCAACAATGCCCAACAAATAGTCTCAACATAAACTTAACATAACGAGAGCATAAAACATAATAGCAGTGAAATAAACAGCAATCCACAACCAGCACGTCAGCATATCAGAATATCAGCTCAGTTCTGGCCTCCTGCCACCTGAGCCCTCAACATTACCTGATCCTGAAATAAGCGTCCCCAAACGTGGGGTGAGATCTCTAACAAGAAATCTCAGTAAGACAAGGGGTCCTCAAGGAGTCTCCACCCCAAGCTCACTTACATGTGTAATATAAGTTCTAAAAACAGTATTACAGTATAAGTTCTAAAATCATGCGATGCAGCAATTAATCATGTCATGTGTGCATATCAAATCTACTGGCCAGAGAAATGTAGGAATACGTCTATGCCTACATGAGTACCAGGAAGCTACCTGTACCTCACCACAGCCTCACCATCTTGTATGTACTACATACTCAGGCTTACCGTATAGGTGGACACCACATGCATATCATAATAGCTCATTACATATAAACAGCTCAACAGCATTTCCAAAATAATCAAAGCATGTAACACAGCATGCATAAACCTATCCCCATGGGACATGGTGGAACATCAAAATGGCTAAACCGAGGACACGAAAGCTTACCTTGCAAGCTAGCTATCCAAGCCAAGAGTCCAACCACTCACTAGTCCTCAACCAGCAGTATCACAATCTGATATGGACCATAATAAGTCAATATAAATGCATCTCAACTTTAAAGACTACGCCTTTCTTTTACGTTTTACGTCTTAAGGCTTCCAACAAAGCCATAAGCCCTTAATCATGTGATTCTGACTTAGTCCATTTATTATAGAAGTCCAACTTCCTTAGACTAGGGTCCACACACACCCAATAGCTTACTGTTCATACAGAACAGCTACTGTCTGCGCAGAACCCAGGATATCCGGATATCAGAAGGGGCATATCCGGATATGCCATATCCGGATATCACACTGGACATATCCGGATATGACATATCCGGATACCCAGATCCCATATCCGGATATCAATATCCGGATACCATATCCGGATACTGATATCCGGATATCTGTTCGACAAATATCCGGATATCTCACGACAGAATGCAGTTTCTGCATTTCGTGAATATCCAACCCAAAGATCCAACTTTTATCACATGTACACGTTAAAGCATGCATCTTTAATCCATTTTAGGTTCACTTATGTGTTGGTTACATGTTAAACTCATTAACATACCAAGATACCACCTTTAAGCCATAAAAACACATGATCAAGTTAAGGTGACTTACCCCAAAGCTTGGTCAGTAGTTCAAGGTGACTTTGGAGCTCTTAACACTGCACTCAAGTCCAGCACACCCAAGGACACGAAAATGCCACACCAAAGGTTGGTTCTTGGCACCAAAGGAGGCTTCTTGCAACCTCTAATGGTATGAACAATGGTTCATAACCAAGGAGACAACACCACAGCCCTCAAACACACCCTCCACAGCAGCACCCTCAGAAACAAGATCACAAACCCCTTACGATGCACTCACTCAAGTGTTTCCATGGTGAAAGAGGAAGGATTAAGCTAAAGGTGGCAACTTTCAAGCCAAAAGGCCAAGGATGAAGGGAGGAAGAAGGGAGGCAAGCTGCAGCCACCCAAAACCCACGTAGGAAATAAGCATGTCTAGGGTTGTGTGCCAAAATGTCTATTTATAGGCACAAGGCTACACACGCGCAGTATTAGCCTTAATCGCAAAGTAAAAGATATTGATCCCAAACTTCGGATTCTAGACCTACGCATTTTTCTAAGATTTGTCATATTTTTATTTTATTTTTCGGAGCACCTTTCCGGTACGCGCTTTTCCATAGCCAGTATCAGTTCTGGCATCAGATTACGTCATTTTGACTTGAAACTTGTTTTACAAGTCCTACATAATATTCTAGTAATTATCATGCATTCGTTATAATTTTCCGGGATACTTTTCCGGTACGCATTTATACCGAGTAGCAGAACCGGTATCTGCGCTTCTCTTCCGAAAAGCGACTTTCAGCATTTTTACTCACTCAATATAATTATCTAAGCCCAATATTAATTATTAGGGTCAATTATGGAATTATTTCCTAATTATCATAATTAATTCGCTAATTACCTTAATTAGCGGTGCGGGTTCTTACATTCACCCCACCTTTTTAAGGATTTTGTCCTCAAAATCAGAAACATACCTGTCTCGAAAGTCGGGATACTGTCGGAGAAGCTCATCCTCTCGCTCCCAGGTACACTCCTCGGGACTACGCCCAGTCCACTGCACCTTGACCATCGGAATGATCTTGCTTCGAAGCTGTTTCTCGCCTCGATCGAGAATCTTGAGTGGTCCGACGGGAGTCTTTAGGTTTTCCCGAACCTCCACGTCATCCGGCTGCACCACGTGCGAAGGGTCCGCTATGTATTTTCGAAGCTGAGACACGTGAAACACGTCGTGGATGTTGGCGAGGTTCGGAGGTAAGGCGAGTCGATAGGCAACTGGTCCTACTCTACCAAGGATCTGGTAGGGCCCTATGAATCGCGGGCTCAACTTCCTCACGCCGAGTGCCCGTCCAACACCGGTGACAGGTGAAAGTTTTACAAACACGTGCTCACCTTCACTGAACTCCAGTGGACGATGCTTGACATCGTAGTAGCTCTTCTGGCGATTCTGCGCCTGCTTCAACTTTTCTCTGATCATCTGGATCTGTAGGGTAGTATCTTGGACAAAGTCCAAGCCGAATAGCTCTTTATCTCCAACCTCAGACCAGCAGGTAGGAGTCCGACACCTCCTACCATACAGCGCCTCGTAGGGTGCCATGCCCAGACTAGCATGAAAACTGTTGTTGTACGAGAATTCAACCAACGGAAGGTACCTATCCCATGCAGAACCCTGCTCCAAGGTGCAAGCTCTCAACATGTCCTCCAATGTCTGGATGGTCCGCTCAGTCTGTCCGTCAGTCTAAGGGTGATAGGCGGTACTCAATCTCAACTGCGTACCAAAAGCCTCCTGCAGCGCCTCCCAGAACCGAGATGTGAACTTCGGGTCCCTATCACTGATGATACTCTCGGGCACCCCGTGAAGCCTCACAACCTCGCGGACATATAGCTTGGCCAACTGCTCTGTAGTAAAGCTCACCTTCACTGGAAGAAAATGGGCAGACTTGGTCAATCTGTCCACAATGACCCAGATAGAGTCACAACCAGCCTGAGTTTTGGGCAATCCCACCACGAAGTCCATGGAAATACTCTCCCACTTCCACTGTGGAATCTCCAGAGGTTGAAGTTTACCAGACGGTTTCTGGTGCTCGATCTTCACTTTCTGGCAAATCAGACACTTGGACACGTAGACCGCTATGTCCTTCTTCATGCCCGGCCACCAAAAATTCCTTTTTAGGTCCTGGTACATTTTTGTGGCACCAGGGTGGATAGTGAACCGGCCTTTATGAGCCTCTGTCATAACCTCTTCGGTCAATGGCCCTCGAGGAATCACAATCCTCTTCTGAAACAGCAGCAATCCATCCTCGTTCCAAGACACACCGTCCTGGTTTTTCACATAATCGAGACACTCTCTTTGTACTTGCGCCTCTTTAATCTTCTCCATCAGCTCATTAATCACTTCCGCTGTTTCAATTTCGAGTAGCGCGCCCCCAAACAAGGAGTTCACTCTCAAGTCTCTGAACTTCTCGATCACCTCGTAGTCGTTCATCATTAAACTGGATAAGCTCACGGATTTCCGACTCAAAGCATCGGCTACCACATTGGCCTTGCCAGGGTGATACCTCAACTCAAAGTCGTAGTCCTTCAAGAACTCCATCCATCTACGTTGTCTCATGTTCAACTCCTTCTGGTCAAACAGGTACTTCAGGCTCTTGTGATCACTGAATACAGCAAACTTCATGCCAAAAAGATAATGCCTCCAAATCTTGAAAGCAAAAACAATGGCTGCCAACTCCAAGTCGTGAGTCGGGTAGTTCTCCTCATGAGGTTTCAACTGTCTTGAAGCGTAAGCAACCGCTTTCCCTTTCTGCATCAGCACACAGCCAAGTCCTTTACCAGAGGCATCGCAGTATAACTCGAATTGCTCCGCAGGATCAGGAAGGACTAACACAGGAGCAGTAGTCAGTCTCTCCTTCAACTCCTGGAAACACTCCTCACACTCATGTGTCCACACGAATGGAGTCTCCTTTCGGGTAAGGCGAGTCATCGGTAGCACCATCTTGGAGAATCCTTCTATGAACCTCCGATAGTAACCTGCCAAACCCAGGAAGCTTCTTACTTCTGTAACCGTCTTGGGCCTCTCCCAGTCCATCACGGCCTCAATCTTGTTAGGATCAACTGCAACTCCATTAGCAGAAATTACATGACCCAGAAATTTCACCGCCTTGAGCCAAAACTCGCATTTTGACGGCTTCGCATAGAGCTTCTTCTCTTTTAGCACTTGCAACACAATCTTCAAGTGCTCGGTATGCTCCTCCTCCGTCTTGGAGTAGATCAAGATGTCGTCAATGAAGACGATCACAAACTGATCCAGGTACGGCTGGAAGATTCTGTTCATGTAGTCCATGAACACTGCGGGTGCATTGGTGAGTCCAAACGGGATCACCAAGTACTCGTAGTGCCCGTACCTCGAGCGAAATGCTGTCTTTGGGACATCCTCCGGCTTTACCCGTATCTGGTGGTAACCGGACCGGAGGTCGATCTTGGAATACACGCAAGCACCCCTGAGCTGATCCAACAAATCATCAATGCGTGGAAGAGGGTACTTGTTCTTGATTGTTACCTTGTTCAACTGTCTGTAGTCGGTGCACAACCGCATGGTCCCATCTTTCTTTTTTACAAAAATGACCGGTGCTCCCCAGGGAGACACACTCGGCCGAATAAAATCTTTCGCTGAAAGCTCCTCGATATGCTTCTTCAGCTCCGCCAACTCTGGTGGCGACATCCGGTATGGAGCCAACGAGATAGGCCCCACACCAGGCAATAAATCTATGGAGAACTCTATCTCCCTCTGCGGTGGAAACTCAGGAATCTCCTCAGGAAACACCTCGAGGAATTCCCTCACCACAGGAATGCCAGTGAGATCCTCCTGTGTCCCACTCACCAAACCTCCCAACATGACATAGCCAAATGCCCCTGCTCTCAAGGCCCTCCTCGCCTGCAGGACTGAAATGAACGGTGAGGAACTGGCTGTGGACCCACCCGGAGACATCACCACCTTCTTGGCACAACAGTCAATCATTGCACAGTTTCTGGACAACCAATCCATGCCCAGAATAATTTGAAGGTTGGCCATCGGTAATCCTATCAGATCTACCAAGAAGTCACGGCCATCCCACTGAAACGCTACATCGCGATGAACAGTGGAGGTCAAACATTTTTCTCCGGTGGCGGTGGTAACCCGCATCGGTGGAGAAAGCACATCACTGGGCAACTCAAGCCCCACAGCAATAGGGGTAGCAACAAAAGAGTGCGTTGCCCCGGAATCAAATAGCACATCAACAGCTGAACCACCAATGGTAACCGTACCTCTGACCAGGTTCGGAGCTCTGTCAGACTGCTGACGATCCAACGTATAAACACGCCCCGTGGTAGGTGGCACTGCTGGTGCCCCAGTAGGAACCATCTGCAATGGCACAGCCTGCACTGCAGCAACTCTCGCCGTCGGGCAATCTCTGGAGTAGTGGCCCTCCTTGCCACACTGGAAGCATATCAGCTGGCCGGTAGAGCACGGCCCAAAATGTGACTTCCCGCATCCCGAACATCTGGGCGCAGGAGGTCTAGCGGCATTCCCCGGAGTGGCAGTCTTTCTAAACTGATTTGGCGCTTGCTTAGCCGCCATCTGCTTGCCCTTGCCCTTGTTCGCAAAATTTTTACTCTTCCAGGGAGTGGAACCGCCGGTACTTTGTGGTACCTCCATCTTGGCCTTCTTGGCCTTACTCGTGCTGTAGAAGTCCTCAATATCACGACACTGCTGGACCAGTGTCCCAAAATCTCTGGATGCAGACCCAGCTAAGTAACCAGCAATATCCTCATTAAGTCCCCTGCGGAACTTAGCAGCCAAGTATGTAGGAGTAGGCCTCGCCATCCTGAAGTGTGAAAACTTTACCAGCTCATTAAACTTGGCCAGGTACTCGTCAACAGACAACGAGCCCTGTACCAACCGGTCAAACTCTCCCTGCTTCCTCTCCTGTGAGTCGTAAGGGAAGTACTGACCCAAGAAGCTTTCCTCGAAGAATGGCCACGTCATCACATGACCCTGCATCTCGTAGACCTGAGAAAGGTTGGTCCACCACTCATGGGCCTCGCCCTCCAGCATATAAGTGGCGAACAACAGCTTCTGCGGATCCGTGCACTGCATGATCCGGAAAATCTTGTCTAGCGCCTGAAGCCATCTAGCAGCAGCAATGGGATCATACGATCCGTCGAATGAAGGTGGCTTATGCTTGCGGAAAGCATTCAGCCGGCGATCGATCTCGTCACGATCCTCAGCAAGTACGGGGATAGTCTGCATAGCCCCCGTCAAATGACTACCCTCACCCATCTGGCTCTGGGTGTCCTCCTGTTGACTAGGCGGAGGTGGAGGCGGTGGCGGCGGTGGAGGTGGTGGAGGACCCTGGCCCGCAGCAGGACCAGCCCTCAACTCCTCCAACATGACCCTCATCATCGTCATGTTGGCCATCCGGTTCTCCTCCAGAACCTCTGCCGTGGTTTGCCGGTTCGCATCTCGTATAGCGTCCAGCATCGCCCGGTTTGCCAGCCTCGTGGCTTCCTGGTCGGCTAGTCGGGCCGCCTGCATCTCAGCTAATGCAGCCAGGACAGGATCCGATTGATCCTCGCTTGTACTCGTGTTCCTCCTTGGTGGCACCATGACTCTGCACAAGTTACACAAAGAATGAGTTGATCAGGCCCACGCCCTGTGGTCACATAGGCATTATCATTACACACACCAGTCAGAGAGAACACAAAGTAGACACGCAACGACTCATCCTAAGTTATTGCAATACATACAGGCTTTTCCCTAGAAAGTGCTCTGATACCATAAAATGTAACAGCCCGTGTTAACCCGGATTGTTAACACACTATCGTATTAAGCCACGCTTAATTAAAATGCGGAATAACTTTTTCTTTAATTCAATTATGACGTCATTAACTTAACCAACTTGATTACTTAATTATTTTCATAAAAATACTGCCTGTATGTAAATTGCAAGACATCTAACTGGAATACCTCATATATAAATAATAGGTGAGTATCTAAAGCCACAGGTCTACACAAGTAGCCTGGGTCAAAATCCTGATACTTTAATTACAACATTAATCTAAAAGACGATAACAATCATGTGGCATGGACAAACCCCATGCTCACCAAATAAGGCAACAATGCCCAACAAATAGTCTCAACATAAACTTAACATAACGAGAGCATAAAACATAATAGCAGTGAAATAAACAGCAATCCACAACCAGCACGTCAGCATATCAGAATATCAGCTCAGTTCTGGCCTCCTGCCACCTGAGCCCTCAACATTACCTGATCCTGAAATAAGCGTCCCCAAACGTGGGGTGAGATCTCTAACAAGAAATCTCAGTAAGACAAGGGGTCCTCAAGGAGTCTCCACCCCAAGCTCACTTACATGTGTAATATAAGTTCTAAAAACAGTATTACAGTATAAGTTCTAAAATCATGCGATGCAGCAATTAATCATGTCATGTGTGCATATCAAATCTACTGGCCAGAGAAATGTAGGAATACGTCTATGCCTACATGAGTACCAGGACGCTACCTGTACCTCACCACAGCCTCACCATCTTGTATGTACTACATACTCAGGCTTACCGTATAGGTGGACACCACATGCATATCATAATAGCTCATTACATATAAACAGCTCAACAGCATTTCCAAAATAATCAAAGCATGTAACACAGCATGCATAAACCTATCCCCATGGGACATGGTGGAACATCAAAATGGCTAAACCGAGGACACGAAAGCTTACCTTGCAAGCTAGCTATCCAAGCCAAGAGTCCAACCACTCACTAGTCCTCAACCAGCAGTATCACAATCTGATATGGACCATAATAAGTCAATATAAATGCATCTCAACTTTAAAGACTACGCCTTTCTTTTACGTTTTACGTCTTAAGGCTTCCAACAAAGCCATAAGCCCTTAATCATGTGATTCTGACTTAGTCCATTTATTATAGAAGTCCAACTTCCTTAGACTAGGGTCCACACACACCCAATAGCTTACTGTTCATACAGAACAGCTACTGTCTGCGCAGAACCCAGGATATCCGGATATCAGAAGGGGCATATCCGGATATGCCATATCCGGATATCACACTGGACATATCCGGATATGACATATCCGGATACCCAGATCCCATATCCGGATATCAATATCCGGATACCATATCCGGATACTGATATCCGGATATCTGTTCGACAAATATCCGGATATCTCACGACAGAATGCAGTTTCTGCATTTCGTGAATATCCAACCCAAAGATCCAACTTTTATCACATGTACACGTTAAAGCATGCATCTTTAATCCATTTTAGGTTCACTTATGTGTTGGTTACATGTTAAACTCATTAACATACCAAGATACCACCTTTAAGCCATAAAAACACATGATCAAGTTAAGGTGACTTACCCCAAAGCTTGGTCAGTAGTTCAAGGTGACTTTGGAGCTCTTAACACTGCACTCAAGTCCAGCACACCCAAGGACACGAAAATGCCACACCAAAGGTTGGTTCTTGGCACCAAAGGAGGCTTCTTGCAACCTCTAATGGTATGAACAATGGTTCATAACCAAGGAGACAACACCACAGCCCTCAAACACACCCTCCACAGCAGCACCCTCAGAAACAAGATCACAAACCCCTTACGATGCACTCACTCAAGTGTTTCCATGGTGAAAGAGGAAGGATTAAGCTAAAGGTGGCAACTTTCAAGCCAAAAGGCCAAGGATGAAGGGAGGAAGAAGGGAGGCAAGCTGCAGCCACCCAAAACCCACGTAGGAAATAAGCATGTCTAGGGTTGTGTGCCAAAATGTCTATTTATAGGCACAAGGCTACACACGCGCAGTATTAGCCTTAATCGCAAAGTAAAAGATATTGATCCCAAACTTCGGATTCTAGACCTACGCATTTTTCTAAGATTTGTCATATTTTTATTTTATTTTTCGGAGCACCTTTCCGGTACGCGCTTTTCCATAGCCAGTATCAGTTCTGGCATCAGATTACGTCATTTTGACTTGAAACTTGTTTTACAAGTCCTAAATAATATTCTAGTAATTATCATGCATTCGTTATAATTTTCCGGGATACTTTTCCGGTACGCATTTATACCGAGTAGCAGAACCGGTATCTGCGCTTCTCTTCCGAAAAGCGACTTTCAGCATTTTTACTCACTCAATATAATTATCTAAGCCCAATATTAATTATTAGGGTCAATTATGGAATTATTTCCTAATTATCATAATTAATTCGCTAATTACCTTAATTAGCGGTGCGGGTTCTTACAAGTTGTAAGTGTCCCAAGGTATTGTTAGTCCTTGTGTGTGACACCCATATGATTTCACATACCCTGATGTCTTAGGTTGCCTTAGCAAATTGGGGATTTTTGTAAAAATAAATGGAACTCTGGCAAATTTTTGGGAAATGTCGGAAATACAAACAGGGTGCTGCCCAATTTTCGTCCCCCATATGATGGAATTGGACCCCTTTGCCTTCTTGGAAGTTATAGATCTTTCTTTTAGCTTTCCAACGAGACCAAGATCGCATCTATCAGATGAGTATAACTCCAGTTATGAGTGAAATACTATGGATAGGTGTAAGCTCCGAAACGTTGGCACAAATTGCGCCAAGATACAATGGAGAAATGCATTTATGGCGCACCTCGCGCTATTGGGTCAGGAAAGCCTCTGTTTCGTGGCGCAAATCGTGCCGTTCCTGGCGCAAATCGCGCTGGGAACAGTGGGTTCAACATCATGTTTTTTAGAAAATGCATAACTTGATCTACGGTGCTCCAAATTGAGCACGGTTTGAACCCACGTGAAGCTAAAGAGAAAATCTATGACATACTAAGATATGAAAGTCAATTTTGAGGCATGAAATTGTTGGAGTAAATAAAATTGATTAGGCCTTTAGTGTTTAAAAATAGAATGAATGAGTCTTTGCTATGTTGGTTTATGGGAACCACTTAGCAACCTTTAAACGAAAGTTGCATGGTATTAGGCTATAGTATTAATAATTCCACATGAATTTTTCAGTTATGGTCACAGTTATTTTAAAGGTATAAACGAAAAAAGGAAAAAGTTTTCCCGCAAATTCAGATAGCTACTGTGATTGTAACTGCGCTTAATATCATAATTAATGTTAACAATACCGGTGTACAACGAGCTGTTACTTGTTTTATCCTCACTCACATACTTCCTAGGAAAACTTCCTAGGAGGTCCCCATCCCAGAATTGCTCCAAGTCAAGCACGCTTAACTATGGAGTTCTTCCGTCATTGGCTACCGAAAAGTAGATGCATCTTGTTAGTATATGTAGTACAAATTAATTCGTATAAGCTATCCCCAACTGTGCAGTCTCATAACTACACAGTCTTTGGAATTCTTTTCTTTCAGGTGTTGATTCGATTCATTCATGTATCCCCGCTGGAAGCCTGCCAGGAGCCGCTCCTTATCTGTGTCCTTTCGCACCGACGATCACTCCTCACCCTCGTCAGCTCTTGGGATGTTACACATAAGCCCAACAATCATGACAACAATGCAAGAAAAAGTGGAAAATATTCAGAAAGGGGCAAAAATTTTGCTTAGAGAGAAATTGAAATGTGACCACTGAAGCAAGATGAGACACACGATCAAGGAATAATAGGAAACACTAGGAGCAAACAATGAAGAATTGATGGATACAATTGCTAAAGAACCACACGTTTTCTTGCTATAAAAAGCAAGGAGGAAGAGTCCAGAAGAGAGCTTTTCCCCTTCCTCGTGCACCATAGTCTTCTCCAATTTTCCTGCTCTAATTTTCTTTGGCAAGAGAGTTTTTGTTGTGAATGGTGTACTTTATATTGAGATGTAGTCATATAAAAGCATGGCAACTACAAGTAGACTTTTCAGTTCATAGCACCTTGCACAAAGTTGCCCTGTTAAGATATTATGCTAATATTGTCAAAGAAAATTAGAAACTAAAATTTCCTGTTATCAAATCTTGTTTTGACTAAATTTGATTGATTTGATTTACATTTTTCCTGAGCAATTTAACTTGAATTATAATCACCTCTAATCAGTAAAATTATTAAAAGTAACAAAATAAAAAGATAACCTCGTGTAAGCTTAGTAAAAGAACTTAAAAAACCCTGTCTACGTACAATTTTTCATTTTCCTTTTAATCCCTACGAAAAACATTTTTTTTTAAATTGAAAAAACAAATAATTAAAGTTTATAAAAAGAATAAAAAGGAAAAATATTTATCTTTTTAAACGACATAATCTGTGTCATTTCAATAAAGCAACCATGTTTTATAGGGTTGTTCACAGTCTGGATTGGATCGGTTTTGGAAGCAAAAATCATTCGATCTGATCCCTTCAGTTTGATCATATAATCATCCATTCAGTTTGGATTTTTTCAAATCCGATCCGATCCAATCCAATTTTTTTCAGTTTGGATTGGATCGGTTTTTGGTTTTTTGAAAATCCTAAAATTTATTTCATGATTATTGTGCAAATAACATATTTTGTATATATTGGTTTTGTAATTTTTTTTAAAATACAAAAGCATTAGTAAACTATAATATATTTTTTTATTTTTGAGCAATGAGATATGAAGCTTTACAAAGATAAAAATTGGTTGATTAGATGTGACTATATTTTTTCTTGGATTTAGTTGATTGATTAATGAGTCTTGGGTTTAGAAATTTTTGGGTTATGATTGGTGAAAGACCCAATAGGTAGAGGGGAATTAATATATTGGATCGGTTTGGATTGGATCGGTTTTCATCAATCCATCCAAAAACCGATCCAATCCAATTAAAATTTGCGGATTTTTTTTTTTCGGTTTTTCGATTTTCGATTATCAATTTCTCAGTTCGGTTATCGCGGTTTGAATCGGTTTGAATCGGTTGATGAACACCCCTAATGTTTTGGTATATATTTATGGATTTAATGTTTTTTTTCTGTGAGTGAGTCATACTAATCTTTTTTCTTTGTTCTCTTTATAATGAGACACACTTATATTTATGTGAGTGTGACAAAGAAATTTTTTCTGCAATAAAAATAAAAATATTTTTTTCTATATTATTGGCTTTTTACATCTTCTCTTTCGTTAAAAAACAAAATTAGAAGGAGAGAAAAAGAGAAAATATAATGGAGAAAAATAATATAAAAAGTTAATAAATATATACCAAATAACATAAAATTATTTATTTTAAAATGATAAATACTTTTTCAAAAAGTAAAAAAAGATTTGGAAGACATATTCCGAAAGGGTCTGTGCTCTATGGGATTAGTTTTGGATTACGGCTTGCCTTGAGGATACCTTTGAATTTATTAAAAAAAATAGAAAATATTCTTCATTTAATAAGCGTAAAAAAAAATGTCTCTTAAAATCAATTTCCAGTTACCTTCTCCCAGGCCCAAGCTAAATTGTACAGTCGTTGGTGAGGGATGAGAAAGATGAGAAGCCGTGAGATTGAGAGAGGCTACAGCTGTTTTGTCTCCAAATGAATGCAGTTTTGCAATTCTAGGATTTGAATGTTGTAAAATGCTTGATTCCTTTTCGTGAGAATGGATCCTCTCATTTTTTACATCACTTCAAAAATCTCAGACTCAGCCATTTTTTGTGACGGTTGATTTGTGAATGAACGATTTAGATCTCTCACGAAGTGATGTTAAAAAAGACGAGAGGATCTATTTTCCGTTGTCTGCTTATACACACACACACGTGAAATTTGGGGTTATGGTTATTTTGGACTCATTCTGATAAAAGTCTTTAGTCATACACTTGATGCATGCGCAAATCTTCTGTTTTCGCTGCGATGTTTTTACTTTCAATTTTATTGTACAAGGTGCCAAACTACGAGGTGCGTCTTAAAATAATTGGTGTCAACAATAATCGGCTCAAGTGTGAAAAAAGGTACCGTAAGCTGCATCTCTTTGATTTATTCTTTCTTTCTTGTTGGTTGTTATCACAGGAAACCTATCATAATATCCAATTTGGCCTTTAATATGTTTTTATTTTCTTTATTTCATTTTATTTGTTTGGGTTGAAAACCTTTCATAGTTAACTTATGGAGAAGATATATCTTTACGTAATAGTGAGCAACATAAGTGTGCATCTTAAAATGTGCCCTTAATGGTGTTTTGTTTTTGTTCTGAGGAATAAGTGTCAATAAGTGTCAATCAGTAATTGTAGAATTGTCCTTAATATAGTTATGCTTGAGGATAAATTTGTCTTGAATATGCGTCTATTGTCTGTTTATCTGTTATATGCGTATTTTATAATCTTTGTTTTCCATGACATGCTTCTGTATTGATTTGGACATTCTTATTAGCTCTACACAAAGCATAAGCTTGCCGTCTCGCACATTGTTGAGGAGTACAAGGAAGGAAGACATTGTAGTACTCATGGTAATTTGTTTCGTTTACTTATTCATTTTTATTTTTATATATATTATTTCTTCATATTTACTGTTTGTTTTTCCTTAAATCTATTTTTGCTTTTATATGGATTCGTCGATTGCTTGACCCTAGCTAGTTTGGGATAAAGGTTATGTTAATATTGAAGTTTAAGTTGATATGTAGGTAAAATCATATCTAAAGTTGTTGTACGTGCACTCGTGCAACAATGATAGGTGTATGGCTATAATTTAATGTTTTCACCTTTTGTATGGTTATGATTCCCCACATTAAATGTTTTAACCTATATATATGGAAAATGTCACTACTGCACATAAAGCGGCTGCAGAAAAATCAAACCACACACACACGCACACAAACACATATGTGTATATATATATATATGAGAGTGGAACTAAAATATCTTGTCTTTTCCTGCCCTTCCCCATCAATTGATGAGCTTTGGGATTTACCAAAACTCTTCAACTTAACTGTTATCACTTTTTTTAAATAATTATCGCTTTTTTGGATGTGGGACAGTGAGAGAGATGGTTGAACATGTTTTTTCTTGGAAGTTGTAGCAGAAATGGTTGAAATGAAAATCTTCTTTGTTTTGCATTTTTTAAACCATAATTGTTGTAGACAACCTGGAAGCAGGTATGAGTTTCCCTTCTTCCTTACACCTTCTTGCATTTATACCCCCAATAGTCTAATGTCTCAACTCTCATGTGTCATACCTTATGGCTGTATAATTGCTTGTCAATTGTTCCGACCTGTCTTCTCCCCATGTCATTATCTCCTTTTAAACCAATAGCCTAATGATATTGCTGCTAAATTATTCTTACTAGTGTTTAGATGTTGGTCATGGTAATTCTTTAACTTCAAGTTTAGAACTTCACCTGCAAACTCATCATTTACCTTTCCTTTTCAAAATCCAAAGTCACAGCACTCTTCTGTGAAACTTTTAAATTTTCAAAGTTTTTGCTGTACACTCCAATTCTAGACTTTAGACTACAGGAAGGTGAGATTCAGCATATTAATTGATATCAATTGGGGATAGCAATTATTTCATGTAATAAACCAGCAGAGTGCTAACTTGATGCAGTAATGGTAAATGCGGCTTCCGTTACTCTCTCAACTCTCGACTCTAATGAAATAAAAAAGAGATTGACATATTGTACTTTTCTTCTCCTTTCTGCTTCTCTGTTTTGGTGCTACTTTGATATTCTCTGTTAATCTGTTTTGCTGCATCGAATGTCTCTTCAAGCTTGGCTAGCGGTAGTGTTATTAGTAGTTTAAAGGATTTTTTTTTTTATGTGTTTCAATATAATTTTGTATCCTAGGTAAGATCTTGATTTTGACTACCTTGGTTACAATTGGCAGTTCAAGTAGGTTTTTGTACTTAATTTTGTTTTGCTGGACATTTTGGGAGACAAATTAAAGTTTCAGGTTGCGTTTTGTTGTAGACCGGCCACACTAGCCTAGTCCATTAGGCTGGCCACTAAGGCCCATTAGAGGGTTTACACCCCTATAGTGAGACAAATGTTCTCTCACCACACCACACCTCACCTGATCTCCTGCACTAGGTGAGATTACTTGCCTCACACCTATAAATACTCTGTTTCTTCTCACTAGAGAAGAAACAGTTATGACTCTCTCTTTCTTACTAAGGAATCTTATTCCACCTATAAATACTTTGTTTCTCCATTGAAGAGGCACCTTTGGTTCATTCACTCTCCTTGCCATTATCCTTCCAGAATACTGCCCTTACACTCTCCCTTTGATTATCAGCCTTGAGACCCACTCATATTGACTTTCCTGTTGAATTTAGGTTCATACCTCTGCCTCATTAGATCATTGTTATACCTACATACTATACCCCTTTGTGGGAATCAGACCTAAACCCATTACACAAACAATTCAAGTTGTGAATTCAATTGTTTTTAAAGAGAATTGTGGTGATGAGTTGTGGGGTGAGACAATTAGAATGGGCTATACTTGTCACATATTCATCACTCAAGGTGCGGTTTGGTAATCCAAAATCTCAGGCCTAGAATAGTCAAAACATCATTGGTTTGTAGTTGGTATTTAGTTTTGGATATGGATGAACTTACAAGGTATATGGATCCGTGCATAAGAAAACATTGATTTATGGGGTTAGAAAGCATAACTGACTTTTTCGTTTCAATGAACAGTACTATTAGTTAATGAGTTTTATAAGAGTTATGTTGTAGGAAAAGTGATTGTGTTATGTTATAGAGATTCGTTTTGCGTGCCGGAGTTTTTTTTTTTTGTTGCTCCGGGGCCCCACAAAATGTTGTGTGTGTAGGAAATTTTTTGTGGTCATGTTAAACGATAGATGATAAACCCTTAGTTAATTACACTATACTGTGTCATGTGGAATAGCCTACTTGCAGACAATGTACTATTAGGGCCTGTTTGCTAGGAGTGTTTTTTTTGGAATCCTGGAAAAGCTTGGTTGGGATTGTAGCTTTTCTATGTTTGGTAGAGGAAAACAAAAATCTTTGCCATTATTCCAACTTTTCTAGCATTTTGGCTGTAGTGCAAATTACACCCTCAAATACCATGAACAAATACCACAAATTATGTGGTATTTGAGGAATCCAGTTTCTTGAGAAATTTTACAAATTTTTTTAGTCCTTTTTACCCTTGCTGCGTCGATAGTAAATTCATTATCTCCCTTTTGGTTAGTGAAGGAAAAACAATGGAAAGATAATTCCAGAAGTTTTTGTCGATGGATGCTAGATTATTGAAGACAACCTCGGGGAATAGTTGTTAATATGTTGAACTCCATTTTTCTACCATTTGTTCTCCCATGTCAGTGAACTCCAATTCGGTGAATTTCTCGGGCCCAAAAGATTTTATAAAATCTTCTCTTTCGATGGATGCTTGATGATGAGATCCAACATATACAAGTTTGGGAGGAGAGTGTTCAGGGAATATGGAATAGATGTCCTCATATATTGTGTTACTGGTGGTGGTTTAGATGTACAGGTGGTTCAGATAAGAGATCTTCAACTGTGTTACTGGTGGCCCAAGCAGAGAGGGAGGGGCGAACGAACGATGGCTGAAAAAAAAAAAACGTTATAAACAAAATTAATTAAAGGGTTAATTTCGTAAATTCATCATATATTCCCAGTAATATTTTACCATCAACCAAACATAGACTCAGAAAACTTAAGTCAATATTCCTAGTAATATTTTGGTCTACCAAACAATTTTTTATTAACGCTCCCGGAAAACTCACTTTCTTATTATATTTCCGAAAATCATAATTTCCAGATAAAAAAAATTTATCCTTTACCAAACGGCCCCCTATAGGTCCAGGAAGGTAGGCATGAAATTGGCATTAGTATAAAACAAGTAGCATTCTTTGCTCCTATTCACTTTGTGCAGTCAACTTTACATTGTCTTTTCCCTTGTACCTATTTTCAGTTTTCGTCGTTGTGTTGGTGTTTTGGGGGCTTAAATTCATTCGTCAAGATTTACAGTTGCTAAATTTCAAATATTTAGACCATATGGTACATAGCTGTTATGGGAGGAATTGTATTTCATGTAATAGACCTTATATGAAAAAATAATAACAATTAAGCAACGGGCCTATAGCCCAATGGTAGGGCAGTTGACTGCAAATCAAAAGGTCATCGGTTCGAATCCGATTAGGCCCTTTTGTTTTTTGTTGGTCTATTGAATACTACTTTCGTATTTTATTTTATTTTTGTTTTCTTAACTTTCCATTTTTGCTTTTATTGCAAAACCTAGGTCTACGCACTCACCTATGATTCTAGCTACATTAAAGGTTTAGTAAGTATCAGTTCAAGATGATATTATGTTTGCTAGGAAATTCAAATCTTTTTTTAGCGATTCTAGTAAATAGTGAATTTCAATATTCCGTCGCATTTTGCTTTTCTTCCTCCAATACACATTAAAACCATTTCCTATGTCTAACCTATAGGATTCCTTTGGTGGAAAGGATATGATAGAAATGGATATGATAATAGGATATGATATAGGACTGCTAAGTTAATATTCTATACTGTATTTGATATGCATTAGATTAGCAGTCTGATAAGATAATGTTATCCTATCAGGTGTTTAAGACAGATCATATACTATCATGATGAGATATAAATAGATAAAGGCATTTTTTTAAAAATAATTTTATATAATTCTTTTAAATTATTATTTTTATTTATTTACGCATTACTATTTATTATAAATTATTTAAAAATTGTAAAAGTCATAATTTTAAATTAAATATATTAAAACACATACATAATTTACAAAAATTTTAATAATAAAAAACTTACACCCTTACCAAATAAATATTTAAAAAATCAGTTTTAATTTGATTATCAATATTGGTGGCCTTTGGTTAGTGATAGCGGGTGGTGGTGATGGCGGCGTCAATAATGGTTAGTGATAATTGTGGTGGTTGATTGATGGTAGTAGTGATGGTTGCTGCTTGTGGTTGGAGTTGGCGGTGGCTTGAGGTGGTGCCGGGTGATGGTGGTGGTAGGTGGGGGTGGTTCGTGGAAGTGGTGGTGTCAGGAACGGCAGTGACCGGTGGGAATTGTTGTGGCTGATTAATGGTGGCGGTGGCGGCAGCTAGTGGTAGTGGTGATGGTTGGTGCCTGCTATGAAGCATCGACACTTCAAAAATCCTGACGTATCGTGTTCGACACTTCACGACACTACCGACATTTCTAATACTCCAATACTAGTTGCAAAGATTCAAAAAAGGTTCAAAAGTTACGTTGTGTTGCATTTTGAGGTCCAACTATTAGATTCGTTAGATTACTATTATCATTTTATTGAGTTTAATATAAACATTTGGGATATCTTATGTTTCTTTGCAAAATTGATGGATATTATAAGTTTAGCCTTATTTTTTGTTAATTATTGAATATTAAATATAATATTCACTACATAAATTAAAAATATTACATAATATCAAAACGTATTCTAAAGTATCAAAATTTAAAAAAATTTAAAATTTATGTGTCGGAGTGTCGTGTCGTATCGCGCGTCTCGTGTCAATATCAGTACAACATAGGGGTGCTTGTGCCTGGTGTCTGGTGGTGGCAATTGTTGTCCGATCATGATAGGCAGTGTGTGCTTACACACGACCATTTTAAAAGACCCACAATTTACTCGCAAAATAAATAATTCTCTTAGAAATTTTTCTCAATTATTTATCTATATTTAAATTATCCTAAAAACTTGACTTAATTATTAATCTAGATTTTAGGAATCATAATATGAGGACAATTTGAAATCAAAATAATTGTCATAATAAATCATTAATAATTTAATTTTTTATGCACATATTTCAAAGATTAATGGCCATTAATCTAGCCTATCAAATGTAACAACCATTACATTTAATTTTTGAAATATGAATTAATTGCTATATGACTATTAATTTAGCCGTTCAAATATAACAAGCATCATACTCATGTAATTAACAAGTTATCCAACAATATAATACCACATATTCTATATGGCATTTTATCACATCAAGCATGTTAGTACACCATATATTTCATTCATTCATAAAAATAAAGCAATTTTAAATTAAATTTTAATCCATGGTTCCCTAGAGAAAAATATATAAAATAGAACACAACTTTTCAGTCCATTTTCTTCCTTTCAGTCCATAGGGATCTATAAAAGCCCTCTCATGGTAACTATGGGGCCAAAAGCCTAAAATACCAAACTTTGACAAGAAAATCTAAGACAACTTTCAGGGACCTTAGCAGTCGTGTCCATTGCGCCGTCGCCCGAACTCATTTCAATACGAAACTCTAGAGGAAGGACCGCCATGAAGAGATGAAGCTACGACCACTTGAACCACCTCAAACGGAGCTTGAACGCGCCTCCACATGCCACATCTCTGCCAGTGCGTGAAGTCTGAGCAGCTTCCGGCCTCTTCTCGACCAAATCCAATTGTCATCTTGCTTGGATTTCTGTCCTCTTTCATCCTATGAGGTTGGTTCCACAGATCGGCCATCGAATGATCACGAACATACCCGAAAAAGTGACTAACATACTTCTTTCTTGATCTTCTTTCATTACAATTTTGTAATACAACGAAAAATATACAAAAATGAAATAAAATTTCGAGGAGAAAACCTAATTATAAGAGATTAACCTCCTTGTTACAACCCAAGAAAATACAATAAAGTCTCTACCATGGATTAAAGCCAAAAACAATACCAAAAATCATCAATTTTTAAAAAAAGCGAATTATAAATGGTACATATGCTAATACATAATAACACATATCGAACCCTAGGTGCCATATTTCAAGAAGTTAACTAAATACATGAAAAACGTAAATCAAAGAATTAGATCTACATCCAAACACACAACTAGGCTCTGATGCCAATTATAGGTGCAATTGGATCTGCAATAGCGTTTAGACCGTTGCAGTTTGGGATGCAACAGACCATCATCGTTTTAATTTACCTCTTGACGCGGATATCTACGTATAACCACCTCATGTAGGATTCCCTTCACGAAACGATCTCCTCTGCATCACAGCACAATCAGACCTCACGTGTTTCTGGTAAATCTTCTAAACTATCCTCAAGGGGAAGGGAAAGTGTGTAGGCATTTTTTGTTATATCTGAGCTTACCTCTTTTGTTCAATAACCTTGGAGGTTGATGATTTAAGTGATAGTATTTATATGGGTACCAAGGCACCTTAATCCTAAGCTCTTTGGGCTCTAGGCTTCTTGGGCTCTTCTCATACTCTTAGATCAATTGGGCTTAAATAAAAGAGCACAAACCCAACAATCATGACAACAAGGCAAGAAAAAGTGCAAAATATTCAAAAAAGGGTGAAATTGTTGCAGAGAGAGAAAATGAAAAGTGGCCACTGAAGCAAGCTTAGACACATGATCAAGGAAGAATAGGAAACACTAGGAGCAAACAATGAAAAATTGATGGATACAATTACTAAAGACCCATTTGTTTTCTCGCGATAAAAAGCAAGAAGGAAGAATCTAGAAGAGAGCTTTTGCCTTCCTCTTCCTTTCCTCATGCACCATAGTCTTCTCCAATTTCACTACTCCATATTTTTCTTTTTAATCAATTTATGCTCAGTAATATAGAATTATGATGTTTTAGTATTTCAATTTGATCTTTTCTGTAATAGATCTCCTTCATTTTGATTTCTAGTGATCTGTAATGGAAGTTCTCGTTACTGGAACTCTTGCATTTCGGCCATGTCTATTGACATGAGCTAACGACATGTTTGGTGCACTATATAGGAGAAGGCCCGAGAGTATAAGACTCGATTAAATTTTAATATTATTCAGCGTTTGACATGATATTGTATAAGATAATATCATCCAGTATTTGGTAATACACACTTTAATACTAGATAGGATAATAAATATTTTTGTTGAAAATATCATTTGATAAAGAATTTATATAAAGGAAATGGATGAACTATTGTAGTTATTGGTTGTTGTAGTAACTCTGTTTCTGATTTCAATGGAATTCTGATGTTTTGTTTTATTTTTATTATATTGTAATGGAAATTAAGATAATATGAGTAACAAAGTTCCGAAAGGAAGAGATTTTGGATCGCGAAACATCAGTTGGGAGGGGGAAGGTGCTGAAGTACATTCACTGGTTACCTTAGGAAAAAGAAACCACCTAAGTTCCTGCATAGGTTTGGTACAAATCAATTTGGGAACAACATCGCAAGGGAACACGAGATTTCATATACCATTTAGCCCAAGTGCTTGAGGAATCATCTTTGGCAATGGAAAGTGATCTGAACAATTTTGTAGAATGAGTTTCTGAGCCAAGATTATAGCTGATCAATAATGAACCAGTAAATTCATTTCTATATTAGTTTTTGAAATTTCTCATTTTCATGTTCTATCTTTCATTATTCCGTTGACTTTCCTGAGTTCCGAAAAGAAGAGAACTTAAAAAGAAACATATTTTCATTTCTGCAACATTTAGATTATTGCTCGATACAATTTTCACTTGATATTTGGTTCCAATGATTTGTCGTTCCTCCTACCAAAGGAATGACTGAAATACATGACAATGCGAGGAAGTAATGAAAAGGTTCTGAAGTAGACTTTTCAGTTCATAGTACCTTGCAAAGTTGCACTGTTAAGATATTGTGCTAACATTGTCAAAGAAAATTAGAAACTATAATTTTTTTGTTATCAATGCTTGTTTTGACAAAATTTGATTGATTTGATTTTTACACTTTTCGTAAGCAATTTAACTTTAATTATAATAATCTCCAACCAGTAAAAATTATTAAAAGTAACAAAATATAAAGATAACCTGGTGTAATCTTAGTAAAAGAACTTTAAATACCCTATCTACATACAATTTTTTCTTTTTATTTTAATCCCTACGAATTTTTGTAAGATAATTGAAAAAACAAATAATTGAAGTTTGTAAAAGAATAAAATGGAAAAATGTTTATTATTTTAGAGGATATAATTTTGTGTCATTTCTATAAGCGATCATGTTTTGGTATATATTTTTGGGATTAATGATTTTGTTTTTTTTTAGAAAAAATTTCTACGCCATACTAATTTTTTCCTATATTTATTGGCTTTTTATATTTTCTCTCCCGTACAAAAATAAAATTAGGAAAAGGGAAAAAGAGAAAATATAATGGAGAAAATAATAAATATATACCAAATAACATAAAATTATTTATTTTAAAATGATAAATATTTTTTCAAAAAATAAAAATAAAAAAAGCGAGAAAAATAATCTTTCACTTAGGGGACGTATTTGGTAGAGGAGAAATTTTTATTTATCTGAAAAATAATTATTATCGGAATGTAGTGAGAAATATATATTTTCTGGAATATTAGTAAAAGGTGTTTGGTAACATAAAATTTTCTTGGATATTTATGGTTAATTTTACTGAAAGTGTGTTTGGTTAGTTATGAAATATTAATGGAAAAGTTAGGATATATTACGAAAATAACCTCAGATTTATGTTTTGTTTGAATTATTATATTGTGGTTTTGAAAACGAAAAGGGTTTGCTATGGACTTTCACATGCTATTTCTGTGGGACCGAAATAGTTCCATTTTTTCTTTCGACTTTCAGATTTGCATTGGCACTATACATAACACACAACATGTTTTCACAGAAATTCTTTGTACTCTGGAATTATTTACTTTTTTGCGCGGACATCATTTATGTCGAACCAAGCTTTCCCGGAAATCGTAAAAAAAGGGCCCTTAAGAACTCTTTTAGTGTAAAAAAAATAAAAAAAAATATCCAAAAAAATTCTTTTTAGTCCCTGTCAATAAAAAAGGACAAAATTGGTCCCTAAAATTAGGGGTGTAATTAGGCCAGGCTTTGGCCTTCATGGCCTAGGCCTACACATGAAAAAATTGAGCCTATCTGGCCTACGAGCCTATCAAAGGCTTAATTTAAAGGCCAAGCCTGTCCTGTTAGTAAAATATAAAAAGCCTACAAGGCATATGAGGCCTTTTAGGCCTACCACATTGCAACTTAAATTTAAAAAAAAAAAATTGAAATTTCTCATTCATTAAACAATATTTCTAGCATGGGTCCAAAATATTAAAATTCTACAACAGATTATTTAACAAGAACATAGATTATAAAAATTCATGACAACAAATAAGTATTAAATATTAAGTTAGGTTATCTAACTTTTAGAATAAATAAATAAATATATAATATTTTTTATTTAAATATTAAACAGGCCGGTCTACAGGCTAAAAGGCCAAGCATTCTATGTGCAGCCTACGGCCTTGTTTCTAAACAGGCTCATCGATGAGCCTTAACATGTTCTAATTACCTCGTAGGCCAGGGCAGGCCAGGCTTTTCGTAGGCCAGGCCATAGGCCCCTGTAGGCTGACCTGACCCATTTACACCCCTAACTAAAATGATGAAAAAAGGACCAAGGAATACTTATTATAATTGACATAAGGACTATAGTGGCCATTTTCTCATGATTTTATAGACCAATTTAATCATTTTTTATTGTTAGAGACTAAAAATAGTGTTTAGTCAAACAAAAACTTTTAAAATCAATTTCCCCTTACCTTCTCCAAGGCCCAAGCTAAATGTACGGTCATTGGTGAGGGATGAGAAAGACGCGAAGCCGTGAGATTGAGAGAGGCTACAGCTGTTTTGTCTCCAAATGAAAGCAGTTTTGCAATTCTAGAATTTGAATGTTGTAAAATGCTTGATTCCTTTTCGTGAGAATGGATCCTCTCATTTTTTACATCACTTCAAAAATCTCAGACTCAGCCTTTTTGTGACGGTTGATTTGTGAATGAACGATTTAGATCTCTCACGAAGTGATGTTAAAAAAGACAAGAGAGGATCTATTTTCCGTTGTCTGCTTATACACACACGTGAAATTTGGGGTTATGGTTATTTTGGACGCATTCTGATAAAAGTCTTTAGTCATACACTTGATGCATGCGCAAATCTTCGATTGTCGCTGCGAGGGTTTTACTTTCAATGTTGTTGTACAAGGTGCCAAACTAAGAGGTGCGTCTTAAATAATTGGTGTCAACAATAATCGGCTCAAGTGTGAAAGAAGGTACCATAATCAGTTCCTCCCAAATTACTCTGAATTTACATTTATACCTATTATAAATTCATAATCTCTTTGATTTATTCTTTCTTTCTTGTTGGTTGTTATCACAGAGAACCTATCATAATTTCCAATTTAACCTTTCATATGTTTTTATTTTCTTTATTTCAGCTTATTTGTTTGGGTTGAAAACCTTTCATAGTTAACTTACGGAGAAGATATATCTTGATGTAATAGTGAGCAGCATAAATGTGCAGCTTAAAATGTGTCTTGTTCTGTTTTTGTTCTGAGAAATAAGTGTCAACTATTATTTTGGGTTGCTTGATCTATTACTGGCACAATCAGTAATTGTAGAATTGTCCTTAATATAGTTATGCTTGAGGATAAATTTGTCTGGAATATGCGTCTATTGTCTGTTATATTCGTATTTTATAATCTTTTGTTTTCCATGGCATGCTTCTGTATTGATTTGGACATTCTTATTAGCTCTACACAAAGCATAAGCTTGCTGTCTCGCACATTGTTGAGGAGTACAAGGAAGGAAGACATTGTAGTACTCATGGTAATTTGTTTCGTTTACTTATTAATTTTTATTTTTATATATATTATTTCTTCATATTTACTGTTTGTTTTTCCTTAAATCTATTTTTGCTTTTATATGGATTCATCGATTGCTTGACCCTAGCTAGTTTGGGGTAAAGGTTATGTTAATATTGAAGTTTAAGTTGATATATAGGTAAAATAATATCTAAAGTTGTTGTACGTGCACTCGTGCAGCAATGATAGGTGTATGGATATAATTTAATGTTTTTACCTTTTGTATGGTTATGATTCCCCACATTAAATGCTTTAACCTATATATATGGAAAATGTCACTGCTGCACATAAAGCGGCTGCAAGAAAAATCAAACGCACACACACACACACATATGTGTATATATATATATATATATATATATATATATATATATATATATATATGAGAGTGGAACTAAAATATCTTGTCTTGTCCTGCCCTTCCCCATCAATTGATGAGCTTTGGGATTTATCAAAACTCTTCAACTTAACTGTTATCACTTTTTTTTTAAACTAATTATCACTTTTTTGGATGTGGGACAGTGAGAGAGATGGTTGAACATGTTTTTTCTTGGAAGTTGAAGTAGAAATGGTTGAAATGAAAGACTTCTTTATTTTACATTTTTAAACCGTAATTGTTGTAGACAACCTGCAAGCAGGTATGAGTTTCTCTTCTTCCTTACACTTTCAGATCTGAGCTTATCTCTTCTGTTCGATGACCTTGGAGGCTGATGTTTTAAGTTGTAGTGTTTATATGGGTACCAAGACACCCTAGCCCTAAGCTCTTTGGGCTCTAGGCTTCTTAGGCTCTTCTCATACTAGTAGCCTAATTGGGATTAAGTGAAATAGCACAAACCCAACAATCATGACAACAAGGCAAGAAAAAGAGGAAAATATTCAGAAAGGGGCAAAATTGTTGCCAAGAGAGAAAAGGAAAAGTGACCACTGAAGCAAGCTGAGACTCCCGATTAAGGAAGAATAGGAAACACTAGGAGCAAACGGTGAAGAATTGATGGATACAATTACTAAAGACCCACTCGTTTTCTCGCTATAAAAAGCAAGGAGGAAGAGTCTAGAAGAGAGCTTTTCCCCTCCTCTCCCCTTCCTTGTGCACTATAGTCTTCTCCAATTTCCCTTCTCCATTTACTGCATTTTTAATCAATTTATGCTCAATAGTATAGAATTACGATGTTTTAGTATTTTAGTTTGATCTTTTCTATAATAGATCTTCTTCATCTTGATTTCTAGTAATCTATAATGGAAGTTCTCGGTACTGGAACTTTTTCTCGCTTTTCGGCCATGTCTATTGACATGAGCTAATTCTCTTTTTGGAATGGATGAACTGTTGTAGTTATTGGTTGTTGTAATTGTAACTCTGTTTCTGATTTCAATGGGATTTTGATGTTTTGTCTTATTTTTATTATATTTTAATGGAAATTAAGATAATCTGAGAAACAAACTTTCCAAATGAAGAGATTTTGGACTGCGAAACATCAGTTGGAAGGGAAAGGTGTAGAAGCACATTTACCGGTTGCCTTAATAATAAGGAACCACTTAAGTTCCTGCATAGGTTCGGTAAAAATCTATTTGGGAATGAAATCGCAAGGGAACGCGAGATTTCGTGTACCATTTAGCCCAAGTGCTTGAGGAATCAGCTTTGGCAATGAAAAGTGATCTGAACAATTCAGTTAAATGATTTTCTGAGCCAAGATTATAGTTGATCAGTAATGAACGAGTAAATCCATTTCTATTTTAGATTTTGATGTTTCTCGTTTATTGTATCTTTCATTATTCTATTGACGTTCTCGAGTTTCGAAAAGAAGAGAACTTGAAAAGAAACATATTTTCATTTCTGCAATATTTAGATTACGGGAATTAATTTTCTCATTTTACATTAGAATTTTTTTTTTATGTCACACACTTAATGCATAGGTGGGGTCCACAAAAAAATGAAAAGACAAAAGAATAAAAATGGGATCCACCTTTTGATTGTATGTAGCATGAGAATCTTTTCTCATGTAAAATGAGAAAAGATTAACCCTTAGATTATTGCTCGATGCAATTTCCACTCGATATTTGGTTCCAGTGATTTGTCGTTCCTCCTACTAAAGGATTGGCGGAAATACATGACAATGCGAGGAAATAATGAAAGGGTTCTGAACTTTCTGCCATAGTAAGAACACTGTTGTGAGAGCACGGAACGAGTAACTTTTGATAGTTTATATTCTTTTTGCATCCATTCTTTTATACTTGCAATTTGTTTAGACTTTATACAGTTTAGAAATTCAACATAGCGATACTTTCTCCTTGGGATGATAACTTGGGACTCAATATTTTCCTCTATTACTTGGACGCGTACGTTTACACAAGTGCAATCATCTAAAGGTCTCTTCTAGGTGATCCGCGCGCCAACAATACCCATACATTTTTGGTGTGAATAGCGTACTTTATATCGAGATGTAGACGTATTAAAGCATGGCAAGTGCTATTTACCAAAAAAAAAAGCATGGCAAGTGCAAGTAGACTTTTCAGTTCATAGCACCTTGCAAAGTTGCACCATTAAGATATTATGCTAACATTGTCAGAGAAAATTAGAAACTGAAATCTCTTGTTAGCAAAGCTTGTTTTGACAAAATTTGACTGATTTGATTTTTACATTATTTATAAGTAATTTAACTTGAATCATAATCACCTATAATCCGTAAAAATCTTTAAAAGTAACAAAATAGAAAGATAACCTCATGTAAGCTTAGTAAATGAACTTTAAACATCATATCTAAATAATTTTTTTTTTCATTTTAATTCCTACTAAATATTTTAAAAAAAAATTGAAAAAACAAATGATTGAAGTTTGTAAAAGAATAAAAAAGAAAAATATTTACAATTTTAAGGGATATAATTGTGTTATTTCAATAAAGCGGCCATGTTTTGGTATATATTTATGGGTTTAATATTTCTGTTTTTTTTTTTGCAGAAAAAATTTCTCTGCACTCACATAAAAGTAATTGGGTTATACTAATCTTTTCTCTTTATTCTCTTTATAATAGGACTTATTTACATTTTTGTGAGTGTGATAGAGAAATTTTTTTGCAACAAAAACAAAAATGTTTTTTTTCTATATTTATTGGCTTTTTATATTTTCTCTCACGTACAAAATTAAAATTAGTATGAGAGAAAAAGAGAAAAGATAATGGATAAATATAATGTAAAAAACTAATAAATTTATACCAAATAACATAAAATTATTTATTTTAAAAAGGGAAAGGTTATATTTACTACCTAATTTTCTTATTACTTGTTACTATCAAATCTTAACCGTTGATTTCCGTCAATCTAACGGTTGTAATTTATGGGATCATATTTATTAATTAATTATTAATTTACAATAAATTATAACCGTTAGATTGACAGAAATCAACGGTTAAGATTTGGTAGTAACAAGTAATAAGAAAATTAGGTAGTAAGAAATGATAAATATTTTTTCAAAAAAAAAAAAAAAAATTGAGAAAAAATAGTCTTATATTTAAGAACTCTTTTAGTGACAAAAAAAAAAAAAACTTTTAAAATCAATTTCCCGTTACCTTCTCCAAGGCCCAAGTTAAATGTATAGTCATTGTGAGGGATTTGTAAGATGAGAAGCCGTGAGATTGAGAGAGGCTACAGCTGTTTTGTCTCCAAATGAATGCAGTTTTGCAATTCTAGGTTTTGAATGTTGTAAAATGCTTGATTCCTTGTTTTGAATGTTGTAAAATGCTTTGATTCCTTTTCGTGAGAATGGATCCTCTCATTTTTTACATCACTTCAAAGATCTCAGACTCAGCCATTTTTTGTGACGGTTGATTTGTGAATGAACGATTTAGATCTCTCACGAAGTGATGTTAAAAAAGAGAGAGGATCTATTTTCCGTTGTCTGCTTATACACACGTGAAATTTGGGGTTATGGTTATTTTGGACGCATTCTGATAAAAGTCTTTGGTCATACACTTGATGCATGCGCAAATCTAAGAGGTGCGTCTTAAGTAATTGGTTTCAACAATAATCGGCTCAAGTGTGAAAATAGGTACCATAAGTTGCATCTCTTTGATTTATTCTTTCTTTCTTGATGGTTGTTATCAGAGGAAACATATCATAATATCCAATTTAACCTTTCATATGTTTTTATTTTTTTTTATTTCATTTTATTTGTTTGGGTTCAAAACCTTTCATAGTTAACTTATGGAGAAGATATATCTTTATGTAATAGTGAGCAGCGTAAGTGTGCAGCTTAAAATGTGCCCTTGGTGGTGTTTTGTTTTTGTTCTGAGAAATAAGTGTCAATTAGTATTTTGGGTTGCTTGATCTATTACTGGCACAATCAGTAATTGTAGGATTGTCCTAAATATAGTTATGCTGGAGGATAAATTTGTCTTGAATATGTGTCTATTGTCTGTTATATTCGTATTTTATGATCTTTGTTTTCCATGACATGCTCCTGTATTGATTTGGACATTATTATTAGCTCTACACAAAGCATAAGCTTGCTGTCTCGCACATTGTTGAGGAGTACAAGGAAGGAAGACATTGTAGTACTCATGGTAATTTGTTTCGTTTACCTATTCATTTTAATTTTTATATATATTATTTCTTTATATTTATTGTTTGTTTTTCCTTAAATCTGTTTTTTGCTTTTATATGGGTTAATGGATTGCTTGATCCTAGCTAGTTTGGGATAAAGGTTATGTTAATACTGAAGTTGAAGTTGATACACACATCACTCATAAGAGTGGAACTAAAATATCTTGTCTTGTCCTGCCTTGCCCCATCAATTGATGAGCTTTGGGATTTATCAAAACTCTTCAACTTAACTGTTATCACTTTTTTTTGAACTAATTATCACTTTTTTGGATGTGGGACAGTGAGAGAGATGGTTGAACTGAAAGACTTCTTTATTTTACATTTTTAACCCATAATAGTTGTAGACAACCTGCAAGCAGGTATGAGTTTCCCTTCTTCCTTACACTTGCTTGCACTAATACCCCCAATAGTCTAATGTCTAAACTCTCACGTTTCATACCTTTTGGCTTGTATAATTGCTTGTCAATTGTTCCAACCTGTCTTCTCCCCATGTCATTATCTCCTTTTAAACCAATAGCCTAATGATATTGCTGCTAAATTATTCTTACTAGTGTTTAGATGTTGGTCATGGTATTTCTTTAACTTCAAGTTTAGAACATCACCTGCAAACTCATCATTTACCTTTCCATTTCAAAATCCAAAGTCACAGCACTCTTCTGTGAAACCTTTAAACTTTCAACGTTTTTGCTCTACACTCAAATTCTAGACTTTACTTTACATGAAGGTGAGATTCAGCATATTAATTGATATCAATTGGGGACAGCAATTATTTCTTCTTATAAACCAGCTGAGTGCTAACTTGATGTAGTAATGGTAAATGCGGCTTCTGTTACTCTCTCAACTCTCAACTGTAATGAAATAAAGAAGAGATAGACATATTGTACTTTTCTTCTCCTTTCTGCTTCTCTGTTCTGGTGCTACCTTGATATTCTCTGTTAATCTGTTTTGCTGCATCGAATATCTCTTCAAGTTTGGCTAGTGATAGTGTTATTAGTAGTTTAAAGGTTATTTTTTGTGTGTTTGAATATAATTTTGTATCCTAGGTAGGATCTTGATTTTGACTACCTTGGTTACAATTGGCAGTTCAAGTTAATTTTGTTTTGCTGGATATTTTGGGGGACAAAATAAAGTTTCTCAGGTTGGGTTTTGTTCTAGACTGGCCACACTAGCCTAGTCCATTAGGCTGGCCACTAAGGCCCATTAGAGGGTTTAGACCCCTGCACCCTTATAGTGAGACAAATGTTCCCTCCTCACACCTAATCTCACTTCCCTACCCAAGTACCTCCAGCACCAGGTCAGGTTGCTTGCCTCACATCTACTGGGCCTCACTAGGGCAGAAATGGTTAAGACTCTTTCTTTTCTAAGTTCTACTACAGGAATCTTCTCCCACCTATAAATATTCCGTTTCTTCATTGAAGAGGCACCTTGGTACACTCACTCTCCTTGCTGTTATCATGCCATAATATTGTCCTTAACACTCTCGCCCTGATTCTCAACCTTGAGACCCTCTCATAATGACTTTTCTGTGGAACTTAGGTTCATACCTCTATCTCACTAGATCACTGCTATATCAACATGCTACACCCCTCTTTGGGAATCGGACCTAAACCCATTACACAAACAATTCAAGTTCTGAATTCAATTGTATTTAAAGAGAATTGTGATGATGAGTTGTGAGGTGAGACGATAAGAATGGGCTATACTTGTCACATATTCATGACTCAAGGTGTCGTTTGGTAATCCAAAATCTCAACCAAAGGCCTAGAAGAGTAGTCAAAACATCATTGGGTGGTTGTTGATATTTAATTTTGGATATGGATGAACTTAAAAGCTATATGGATCCGTACATAAGAAAACATTGATTTACGGGATTAGAAAGCACTTAGCTGGTTTCACGACTAGCTTGTTGGTTTGGAGCTTGTCTTTTAACCACAAAGAACTCGGTTTAAACCAAGCACAAAAGGAGAGAGAGCGCATAGCTGACTTTTTCGTTTCAATGAACAGTACTATTAGTTATTTACATTATAGCATGTGCCATGTGGGGTAGCCAATTTGCAGAGAATGTACTAAAGTCGTGGAAGGTAGGCATGAAATTGGCAATGACTGGAGTTAGTCTAAAACAAGTAGCATTCTTTGGTCCTATTCACTTTGTGTAGTCAATTTTACATTGTTTTTTCCTTTGTACCTATTGGTTTCATTTTTCGTCGTTATGTTGGTGTTTTGGGTTCAAGACTATGGGCCAAAGCTGTTATGGGAGGAGTTGTATTTCACGTGATAGACCTTATATGAAATAATAGCAAAGATAAAGCAACGGGCCTATAGCCCAATGGTAGGGCAGTTGACTGCAAATCAAAAGGTCATCGGTTCGAATCCGATTAGGCCCTTTTGGTTGGTCCGTTGAATACTACTCTCATATTTTATTTTGTTTTTTTGTTTTCTTAAAGTGCCATTTTTGCTTTTCTTCCACAAATACATAACAACTTTTTCCTACAACTCACGTGTGTTTCTAGCTATATTAAAGGTTTAGTATTAATTATCAGTTGAAGATGACATTGTGTCTGATAGGAAACTCATTAACTTCTTTAGCGATTCAATATTCCTTCGCTTTTTGCTTTTCTTCCTCAGATACACGACAAGACCATTTCCTACGCCTAACCTGTAATATGATTGTATTGTACATGCTAAATAGTGACCGGTGACGATAGATTGGGCTTCTTTTATTTTCTGTTTTTTCCCATCTAGTTTTTTGGGGTGAAGTTATTTTTATTTATTATTTTATTTTTTTTAAGGTTATAGTTACCATCATTTTTTCTTACTACCTCTTATTACTAATTTTGTTATCAGTGGATCAAAATTAAATTACTGTTTATAAAATAACATCAAATGAGAGCCGTTATTTAAATTTAATCTAACGATAACAAAATTGGTAGTAAGAAATAATAATAAAAGATGGTAGTAAATATAACTTATTTCATTATTTTTTATGGTAGTTTATGTTAGAACTTCTTTTAATTTTTGATGTAAAATATGAATTTATATATATTTATTCAGTTTAAGCTCTTGAATAAGTTATCCATTAATTCGGTACCCTGGCCGAGTCAGCTGGAATTTTATAACATTGGTCAAAACACAGGGCCATACTAAGTTGTGTGAATTCAAAGACCGCATGGTCACAGATTCATCACTCAAGGTGCGGTTTGGAATCTAAAATCTCAACCAAAGGCCAAAAGAATGGACGAAACATAATTGGTTGGTTGTTTGGTATATAAGTTTGGATATGGATGAACTTAAAAGCTATATGGATCATACATTAGAAAACATTGATTTATGGGATTAGAGCACGTAACGGACTTTTTCGTTGCAATGAATGGTGCTATACTTCTATTAGTTAATTATATTATAGCATGGGTCAAGTGGACTAACCTTCTTACGGACAATTTACAAGACTCGTGGAGGGTAGGCAAGAACTTGGCAATGACTGGACTTGCTCGGAAAGAAGCAGCATATTTTGGTGCAATTTACTTTGTGTAGTCAACTTTACATTTTCTTTTTCCTTTGTACCTATTGATTTCATTTTTCGTCATTTTTGTTGCTGTTTGGGGGGATAAAATCCATTCTCAGATTTGCGGTTGGTAAATTCCAAAGTCATAGGCCACAGCTGTTACGAAAGGGTTTCAAGGGAGAAATTGCATTTCTTGTGGTAAAGCTTATATATGAAATAATAACAAAAAAAGCAACGGGCCTATAGCCCAATGGTAGGGCAGTTGACTGCAAATCAAAAGGTCATCGGTTCGAATCCGATTAGGCCCTTTTTTTTGTCCAATTAAATATTACTTCTATATTATTATTATTTTGTTTCTTAATGTGCTATTTTTGCTTGTCTTATGATAATAGGTTATGATAGGGAAAAGGTCCAATTGATAAATTGTTCTGAAATAAATTACTCAAATGTCACGTTTTATGACCCGTTGTTAGTCCTAGTAGATTCGGTTTGTCATGTGTTGCCTGGACATGAATCTATTGTCAGAAATAGGGAGTTTAGAGACCTGCTTTTTTTATAGCGAGTCTGCCTGCCTGACATGTGGCAAACAAATAGTGCCTTTTTATGCAGTTGAGGGTTCGATTTTGCCATGTGTCGTCCGTACAAGGACCTACTATTAGAAATTGTGGGTTATGAATTCACTATTTTTGACAATGAGTTTTTATCCGGGTAACACGTGGCAAATTGGATCTGCTAAGATTGATAATGGATCTTAAAACGTAGTTTTGACTTTTTTTTTTTTCTTCAAAATGTGGCATTTGGGTCATTTATTTCGAAAAATGTATCAATTGAGTTGTTGTCCGTTATGATCATAGGTAGCTAACATATAGATAGATAGATCACATATATGATCATAGGTTTTGTTATAGATCCCTATGCACTCATTTAACTTTTGCATATAGTCCAAAATTTCTGCTTGCTCCATGGGTAGCTAACATAAAGAGATAATGAGAGTTATAGAGGAAGAGCTATGCTTCCAAATCATTAAATACAGTTATAATGCTACTAAAATTAATTTGTAATATAACTCACTTACATAGAACTAATTCTTGGGCTAACAACATTTTGGGAAGACCTTGTCATTGAAAATCTTTTTGCACAATGATAAAATAGTTTTATCTGTTTCTTTCATTGCGATTTACTCTCCCAAAGAATTTTGATATTTTTCACTACGTGAATTCCTCTTATATGTAAAATTTTGAAAAATTTGTTACATGTTTTATTTATTTTTATAGTTGATATTTTGAAAAATTGTATACCATAATTTAGATTTTGCATGGTATGTACTCTATTTAATTCATGTTTTAAAATTTTATAATCTACATTTTATATGTTTTGATGTGCTTATTTGTTGAGTTGTATTCTTTTGTTTGAGTAGATGCTTGACTTAAAAAAAAGGGAAAAATGTCCTTGTGGTTTGTTTCAGAATCATATATGCCCTTGTGGTTTTTTGTTTATTATATATGCATGCCCCTGTAGTTTGTAAAAAGTAAAAAATCACATGGGCATATATGATAAAAAAAAAAATACCTTTTTGCAAACCACAGTGGTATATATGATAAAAAAAAAAAAAATCATAGGGGCATACATAGTTTTGGAGTAAACCACAAGGGCATTGATGAACTTTTTCCTAAAAAAGAAAATGGAGGATAATTTTCATACTTGTACACTTATAGCCGTATAAGAGAATCTTGCCTAAGCTCCTCATGCGACCACAAGTGACATATAATGAGAAAGTGCTTTGTCTAAGAAGCGTCTATCATGACAAAATCTTGCCTAATTCGCATAACAATAACAAAGCCTGTGACAGGAAATGCCCCATGAAAAATAATGTATCGGATTATACATTTCTTGTACATTAATTAGGACTATACGCATAATTTGGCAACTTTCTTAAAAGATAAAGATAAAAACGTAGTACATTGAAGAAATCTAAATACATAAAATTCAATTTAGAAGAAAGAAAACAAGACGGAATCCTCCAACTAAAACCTAGGTAATCAAGGATGCGTTCAGAGGGTCCTTAATTTATTCAAGCTATAATAAAACAAAATAGAAATAAGAAGATCCTATATATATACAATCTTTTAGAAACAGCATGCGTCCAAGACACAGCAGCAACACAATGCAGCACAACTACATGAAAGGAATGACAAAGAAATGATTAGATTGTACCAAGTGAGAGAAAGATCAATTACATGTCATAGAGTAAGAGGAGTAATTCATTACCATCCCTTCCAGAACCCTTCACCTTTGGACTTAGTTTCCAATGAAAGATTTTGAGGGTATTGTGGAGTCTCTTTGGTGGGATAACCAGCAGGTGGGGAAGCAGCATAAGGAGCGGGTGCAGTTGAAGGTGGAGGATATGCTATATTTAAAGAATTAGAAGCATCATATTAATATAGGGTTTATCATCTCTCATTCAACATAATCTTATGAAATTTTCTACACACACGACATCTTGTGGGGCCCGCAGCAAATAAAAAATAAAAAATTTCAGCATGCAAAACGAATCTTTATAACATAACACAATCACTCTTCCTACAACATAACTCTTATAAAACTCATTAATATAACTATTTGCCCAATGGGAATGGGAAAAGGAATTGGGGTCCGAATATAATTGACCCCGCAACAAAGGGATATAATTTCTGAGTTTCCGAAATTCTTCTAATTATAGAATGCTATATAGTAGATAGCTATCTGAGTTATACACTAAGGCCATACACAAGATAAGAATTTCTACATCTTTTAGGCACTTCAATTTACTAGAAATAAGAAATTGAAAATCTCAATACAATAGACACTTCAATTCTCTTCATATTTTGCCAACCACGCCAAACCTTCTCTTAAATTTATAAGTTGCATCAAGAACAATAAATATTTCAAATTCATAAATTTCCCATTCCTTTTAAGAAACTCAAATCGCTAGCAGCCATTTAGCTATGCAAACAGAAGAGCTAAATCTCAATCTTGCATAGGTTGATTAAAAAAATTAAAATTACAATACCGTTTCATTGATTGTTATAAGATTAGCCAGAATTATATTAACATTATTATTTTTTATAAACCAATACTGCCCTGTTTGTGCTAAAGTAAAAAATAATCCTAGAACAAAAATCTTTGTTAATTTCAGCTAAATATGAATAAACTCGGAAGAGCTAGTTGTTGTTAAACATGACATGTTGAGTATGGAGAATGGACACGTGAACTATACCTGTAGGCTGAGCTGAACTCATCTTCGAATAATGGAACTCTTCCCTGAAGAGAGCACTAACCAAACAATTGAAACTGAGAAAAAGAATGGTACGTTACGCCTCGAAGAAAGTGAAGATAGGTTGAAATTGGAGGATGAAAATTATACCTAAATATATAAATATATGAAAGCGAAGATATCAAGGTTTAGCAGAGGAAACGATGTTACTTAGAAGGCAAAGGAAAAAACATAGGACGGCACATTGCGTGGATGATCAAATATTATAAGGGAGAAAAAGCATGTCTCATTTTAAAGGATGTAAAGTTGTGTCATCTTAACTAAAAGAAAGAGATAAATCATGGAGGAGAGGAGGGAGTGAACAAAAAAAATTAGAGATATGAATTTCACATTTTTGTGAAAGTGAAATGACATAAATTATATCATTGGAAAGGATAAATATTTTTCCTATATCATAGAATAAGGTTATAATTAAGAGAACGTGCACGGGGGCGGCAAGCAAACCCAAAGCAAAGCACCTTCATATAAACCCAAACATAAATTTAAATTGCCAATTAAATATCCCTTTGCTTATGTTCTGAACAAAATGGTGATGATTACGAGTTATGGTGACTCTTGTTTCGAATAGAAACGCGGGTCCTTTATGATTCAGACCGTCCATTTCTGCAACTAAATCCCATCCTCCATTTTTGTCGGGTAGCATTTATTTCAGCTCTTAGTAGAATATATGTGGGTCTGTCTTTGTATCGCCAATTTTCATGTCATGCAATGGAGATTGATATAGGTGAATGTTAGATCGAAAAAATAAATTTAAAAGTATCTCCACTATTAGAAAAAAGGTCTTCAATTTTATTTTATATGTAAGGGTGGATTTGTCTTGCAGTTTAGGAACAAATCTTCATTTTGGTGTATGTTTTCTCCTTCTTTTTCCCTCCAAACATTTTGGTCTACAGGTCAAGCCATCTTTTCTTATGCTTAAACATTACCCTACATTTTGAATTAGTTAACTATGAGTTGGGATAAAGAATTTTAAAATGGGAATGTCTTCCGACTCATACTAACGGGTGTTGGGACTCGACAAATGTACTAATCATACAAGTAATAAAATGAATGAGTAAGAGTATCGTTCTCACGAAGATTAGATTTCAAGCAATAATTCACTATTTCGCTTAAGTTGAACAATTCGATACAGAGAGTTAAATAAAAACTAATTTGAATGTAAAGCAAGAAAATAGTAATAAAGATTCTTAACAATCAAGAAAATGCAATTAGAGATTCAATTCGCCCAATCTCCCATTTATGTTCTGAATTAAAAATATTAATTAAACATATTTTTTATATTGCCAAACGATTCCCCAAAATTAATTAAGAATCAATTCCTTAATATCCTAATTCTTTACTCTATTTAATGAATCATAGTTCCCCGGTTATTCTTCAAAGAAAATAAGCATCAAATTCAAGAATCACAAGATTACACAATTAGTATGTATATACCTAGTTTCATACAAATTAATGATGAATTTACCAAACTTGATTCACGTACCAACATCTCTATTGCCATGCACAAATCCTAAATCAATCTATTAGATCAAGAACTCATAGAAAACATGAAGAAAAGACAAAATCATTTAATAATAAAAAAAAGATTGCATAAAGATTAACTCAGAAATATAAAGATTCAATTGGATTCCATCTAACCATAATTTACAAAGAAAACTAGCTAGACATGGTAAAAAATGAGAGCACAAGATGTAAAAGCTTCTCCAAACTCTATTGATATGATGATGCAATAAATCTTTACATTCCAACGTGATCTTTTCTATGACTCTCAAAAGCATGAAAATTCGAGCAAACACGCCTCCCTGATGTCCAAGGTGCCTCCGATGTCAATATATGTCAAGAACTCGATAAATCGTTTGAAGAATAGCTTAGATAGATAAAGGAATCCTTGTTTTTGGTGAAAATAATGTAATGGACCTTAACTGGGTCGTAAATAGGCGCTACAGGGTGCAAAAAGCAGCGTCATCTTACATGGGTAGTGCACTATAATGCCTTTGGAACGCGTTAGGACAGAAGCAAAAATGGGCAACATCGCGCTATAACGCACTCAGGTAGTAGCAGAAACAGGTAATAGCGCGCTTTGATGGTGCTATGGCGTGCTCCAACAGAACCAAACTCCTTCAATTTTGCTAGTAAGCTGGAATGCGCTATAACACACTGGACCCGAATGATTTTGCGTGTTTTTGCTCGTTTTCGCCTTCCAAGCACACTTAATACATCCATTGGTCCTCTTTTGCTCACTCCAAGTCCTTTTAGATCAATTCTTGCTTCAATTCAACTCAATTTTACCTACAAAATAAGCAAAGATTATGCACAAAAGTCCGAAAAAAAAAGATTAATGCTTTTTAGCCAAATAACCTGAGTTTTCATACTTTAGACTAGATTTAAGAGTGATTTTAGCCTTTTAAAATATGATAAACTACGATTTTATCAATGGGCAAGATGGTTTGGAGCAATGTAGAGTAGGATATAATATATGATCGAGCTTATGAGAATTTGCGGTCATAGGAAGCTAGTTTGAATTATTATTTGGGCCCTCCTAGCTTTCTTATGGTGTAACATGGGAAGGTTTGCTTGGGTATTATATTGTCTAAGATCATTCTTGAGATGCGTGTGAGTAACAATAACTATCATGGTTCAGGGGAGTAAAGGGTGATGTGCACGTGCAACGACTCTGATGCTCAAGTCGGTGTATAAATGAGGTGGAGTTTATATAGAGAAGTATGACAAAAAAAATTAAAATATTACTATTTTAATAAATTATTACAAATAGATAACAGTTTGGAACCAAATTATGGATCTATTGCACTTAGTCACGCCCAAAATAGGCATGACCACTCACGCCCAAAATGGGCATATGACCACTCACGCCCAAGTTAGGCGCCACCCCCGCATGAACACACCTTTCCTAGGCATGGCTATTCGCTCCCAAATTAGGCGTGACCCAGCACCCTAATATGCCTTGCTATGGGCGCCGAGTTGGTGCTGTGGGCGCCCTCTTCACTGTCTTCTAGCACAATAGTGGCGCTATCAACGCGGGAATGGCGCTGTCAGCGCGGGGGTCCGGCGAAATCAGCACTCATTTCTTAGAAAATTCATAACTTGAGCTACAGTGCTACAAATTGAGCGTGGTTTGAACCCACATGAAGCTAACGAAGAAATCTATAACATATTAGGGAATGAGAAACATTTGAGAGGTATAAAATTGTTAGAGTAAATAAAAAAGGCGAAGGCACTTAGTGTTAAACATGGATAGAATGAGTCTTAAGCTTGGTTGGCTTATGGGAACCACTTAGCGACCTTCAAATGTAAAATGTATGATATTAAGCTAATGTATTCATAATTCCGCTATAAGTTTTGAGTTGTGATCACAGTTAGTATATTGTCTAATACGATTATTTTAAAAGTGCGAACGTTATTAAAAAGAAAAAGTTTTTCCGTAATTTCAAATAACTTCTGTGATTGTGACTGCGCTTAATATCATAATTGGCGATAACACACCGTTCCGGTAACGGAGTGTTACAGCTTTTATTCATCATTTCTGGAAGCACCCCTCCAACTTGGAAGCTATCAATAAAACCTTGTTGGCTCTCATCCCCAAGGTTTCTAAACCTGAGAAAGTGGCCCAATTTAGGCCTATTGCTCTGTGCTCTGTCTATACAAAGGTATCAACAAGTTTGTGGTCAACAAAGGGAAGCCTATTTTGGATAAAATGATCTCTCATTATCAGGTTAGTTTTTTTTCCCAAAGAGACATATCCAGGACAACATCATTATTGTCCAAGAAATGATGCACTCTATGAGGAGAATGAGAGGTAAGTGTGGTTTCTTTGCTATAAAGATTGATCTAGAAAAGGCTTTTGGCCGCATCTCTAGGAGCTTCATTAGGAATATGCTGGAAGAAATAAATATTCCCTTGGATTTGGTAAACATCATCATGAATTGTATTTCTTCAACCGAGGGTGGTAAAGATGGCTCCATTAATCCTAGTAGAGGGCTTATACAAAGTGATCCAATGTCTCCCTATATCTTTGTGCTTTGTATGAAAAAACATGATGTAGTGGATAACAAAGACATAGCAGCAAGTAAAGGAGGGCCTAAGATATATCATCTCCTTTTTAAAAATGTGAATGATACCTTTGCTGGTAAAATTGTTGATTTATGTGGCTTTGCTCCTACGAAAAATTTGGGAGATAATTGGGACTATGATGAAACATGGTAGAATCAACAAAAATATGTTCAGTGACATTATGGAGAGGGTGAATAGCAGATTTTCTATGGAAGATAGAGTGATTCTTGCTAAGTTTGTCATCTCCTCTATCCCAATGTTCCATATGCAAAATGGTCAAATACCTTTGGGCATCTGTGATGAAATTGAGAAGATCCAGAGAAGTCTCATTTGGGGAGACACTACTTTGAAGAGAAAAGTCAATCTTATATCTTGGGAGAAAATTTGTTCCCGCAAGTAGGTTGGTGGTCTCGGCCTTCTTGTGCTCAAGTACCAAAATGAAGCCTTTCTCCATAAACTGGCTTAGTCCGTAATTAGTTCCCCCTCTCAGCTATGGGTCCAAGTTATTCTAGCTAAATATGGTAGAAATAGGGATTTGCATTGTATCTTTGTCAGCCAACCTTATGATTCTAGCCTTTGGAAGAATCTCTGCAAAATTTGGCCTAAATTTATTAAGGGTCTGTCTTGGGAAATTAGAGATGGGCAAAAAGTCAACTTCTGGATGGATAATTGGACCAGTGGCATTCCTAAACTCTTGAATGTTGCTATTCAGCCCCCTCACCCCCTCCTGCTGAATGTACGGTGGTGGACTGCATTAGTAAAGATTCGGGAAACTGGAAGTTTAACTTGCTGTCTAGTTTCTTTGACCAATCAGTGATGAAAAGAATCACTGCCATCCTTCCTCCTTCGGCTGTAGCTGGTAGGGAATGCCTCTCTTGGTTGGATAAAAACCCCTCATCTTCTTCGGTCAAACATGCTTATTCCAGAATTATGGAGTTTAATGATCTTTCTCTTATTTTCCCTTGGAGCAGAATTTGGAATTGAAAGGGTCCTGAAAAAAATTAAATTTCAGATTTGGAAAATGTCACACGATTGCCTTCTAACTAAAAACAAGTCTGCTATGTAGGGTAATGGTGCTGACAAATGCCATTTATGTGTGGACAAGGTGGAATTTTTTTTTCATGCTTTAAGATATTGCCCTCGGGCTGTTGGGGTTTGGAAACTCTTTTTAACCCCTACCCCCATTTTTCTTTTCTGGCCAGGATCTGAGTTCCTGGTAAAAAAAAAGCTTTATTATTTTGATGACAGGTTGGTTGATTGGAGGGATTTATTCTTTGTTACCTATTGGTTCTTGTGGCTTTGGAGCAAAAAAGAAATTCACGGGGACAATTTACAAGTGAATGGGAATTTCCTTGTTGATTTAAATCGTGTGAAGAAAAAGGATTCTGTTAGATCTTCTTTGGCCAACAATATAGGTATCTCTTCCTGCTCCTTTTGGGTTTGGCTTCCTCTTGATTGGCTCAAGATTAATGTGGATGGAACTATCAATATGGAAAAAGCTACTTTGAGAGAGGGGGGGGGCATCTGTCGAGATTCTAATGGTGTTTGGATTAGTGGTTTCCAATCATTTTTGGGCTTTTGTTCTCCTCTCCAAGCTGAATTATGGGCTATCTTCAAAAGCCGTGAGTTTGCTTGGCAGCTGAATACCAAAAAGGTTATTATTGAGAGTGACTTTGCTATTGCTATTAACTTGCTTACCAATATTAGTAAAGACGCTCGAGAACTACCCCTGTAGTTAAGTTCGAGCTTGGATGAACAAAGATTGGAATATTGAGTTTTTCATGTGAAGCGTGATGGTAATAATTATGCTGATTGGCTAGCTAAGAAAGCTTTCTCCTGCCATTGGGATTCTCATTGTTGCCCTTCTCCGACTGCTGCTTTGCCTTATCATCTTTTATCCAAAGGGTGCTGCCAGAAGTAGTAATAGGCCCCTTGATTTGTTTTTCTATTTTCTATTGTTTTTCTTTTGCTTTATTGGGCCCCTTTTCTTTTAGTTCAAATATTGGGCCCCTTTATTGTACCCAAAAAAGTAAAGAAAAGGGTAAGACCCTATCAGTTCTTATTTTCTCTTAACTCTGTTTTAATTATATGATATTCTATTACAACACAAACTCAAGCATGTAAGTATATAGTAAAAGCGCGTGCGTTTGGGTTTTAACTTTTATGAAGGGTTGTAATGTTTATTATTTAGAAGCGTTTGGGTTTTAACTTTTATGATGGGTTGTAATGTTTATTAATTTAGAAGTTATGGTAGATTGAAACTTATGACAAAGTCCATATTGTTTTTTTATTTTTTTGGTACGTAAAGCATGCTGTGTAGGGAAAGTGACCATTTTGCCACGTTTGGACAAAAAATTTACCAGACTGCCACGTCATCAGTAAATTTTGCCAAAATGCCACACGGCATAATTCGCTACACAGTGTAGCGAATTATGCGTGCAAGTAATTCGCTACACAGTGTAGCGAAATATGTCACGTTAGAACAAAAAATGTCACGTGTCAAATTTTCAGAAATTCGCTACCTAAGGTAGCGAATTATGCCAAAATGTCAAAATTTGACATGTGCCATTTTTTGTTCTGACGTGGCATATTTCGCCACACTATATAGCGAATTACTTGCATGCATAATTCGCTACACTGTGTAGCGAATTATGTCGCGTGGCATTTTGGCAAAATTTTCTGTTGGTGTGGAAGTCTGGTAATTTGTTTTGTCAAAACGTGGCATTTTGGTCACAGTGTAAACTGTCTCAGCATGTTAAAATAGATTCATTAAGCCTTTTGTGCTCGGTTTTGCTGTCAAAGAACCATGTCCTCATGCTCTGTTTGTTCTTCAAAAGCTGATTGGTAATTTTGACAAACTTCACCTTATTGTTTAGTGTGTTGCTTGGACGTAGAAATGAAAATTGCTGCTTAGTTGATCCACTTAGCTAATCAAGGAAAAATCAGAAACTGAGTAATCATATGAACTCTTGTTCCGGTTTTTAGCTTGGATTGATTTCCTCGGCTGGGTTACCATTGCAATGAGGTTTTGCTCAGGTGAGGATCTCTATTGAGTTGGGTTATCCTTTGGAGGCTAAGTTGGGCTGCACTCTAAGCCCATTCCATACAAAGTAAGTGAATATTGATTTTATCCAATGCATCTATATCATTTTCGGCCCAAATTAAAAGTATATGTTCTGTTTCATCAAGTTTTATAAACGCATCCTTGACTTTGTACCTAAAAGATAGTTTATTTTTCTTTTTGCAGAATAACTAAAATAGTTACATAGTAATAATTTATTTAAGTGTTTTCAAAAGTGAACGTGTTTCTTTCTTCCAGTTAATTTGTGAAATATATTAAGTTGTTGAAGAAAAGTTCAAAACGATTTTATTCTTAGGATATCATTTTCTTTTGAAGTGATGATAGAGATTCTAGAAATTGAGAATGAACTGTTTACATTTTGCTTTCTTATTCACGTTTTTCCCATTCTCGTTTTTCATTCACAATAGTCTTCATTTTAACAAACCAATAAGTTCTCGCATCATAATTTTATATTATACTTGTTCTATATACTTATTATAAAAATGAAGATATAGATGCTCCTTTTGTGATATTTAAGTTTCTAGAAATAAGTTTATAATTAAAATATTTTTTTTAAAGTGAGGTGGTTAGACATCGGTATTTTATTAGAGCCAGGATCAGGAGTGTAAATATGTTAGACTAGGTTATGTTTTGACTTATATAGGTTAGACTTATGTAAAAACTCTTATGATTGGCCTGACCTTTTAGTTTGTGTAAGCTGGATTACAAGTCTAAGTCTGGCTTAACTTGTATTTAAAAAATAAAAAGTTTTGGTCTAGATCTGTTAACCTATTTAAGCTTGTTAAACATTTAATAATTAAAAAATAACTAAAATAGTCTGACTTTATTATTCAAAATTATTAAAATAATAATTTTATTTAATATAAATAATATGATATAAGCTGACCTGTAGATTTATACACCCAATATATACAAAAAATCTGTAGTCTGTTTTCTAAATAGTTTTTTTTTTTAATCTAGACCTATTTTATTTAACTATTTGTAATAAGGTAAGTCTGACATAATATAAACTAAGTTATAGGCCCATGTAGACTGGTCTAACCCATTTACCCTACTCAAGATGATTTTTCAATTGGTTTGAAAATTTCCAGGAGGACTCACGTCACGTCAGCTGGTGGTTTGAATTGTGGATAATTCATTATATTTAAGCCAATATGATTAACCTATTTTGAATGTGGATAGTTATGTAATATATTGTGAGGAAGGATGTGGATAGTTATATAATATAGAGAGGATATTCTTACTACTAAAATTTTTTACTACTAATTTACTATCTATCTAATCACCATTGAATCAAAGAGAGAATGTTAAAAAGTTTTTGGAAAAAAAGAAAATATTGATCCAATGGTAATTAGATAGGTAGTAAGTTGGTAATAGAAAATTTTAGTAGTAAGAATATCCCTCCTCCATAATATATCGTGCGTTCAACTTCTCAATGTATATAAAATAAAAATTCAGTGTATTTGTTCTCTAAATTTGTACGGTTTGTTTCTGTTGACAAAACATGACGCAACACTGGTCAAAAACAGACCCGATGGCTAGAGCATATCATAATAGTAACGCAACCGTGTTGGCTTTTCTTTTCCAACACTCTGAAACTTTCCCAAAACCAACCGTTTCCCTCCTACGCCTACTTTTCTTTACTTCTTCTATTCAACATTTCTTCTCTTCTAAGTTCTAAGTTCTAACTTCGATTCCTCTTCCATTAATTATTACTTTTCTCCGTTTGGTTTGGTATCTACCATTATATTCTGAGTGCTCTACGGAACCAAAGTAATTATTTAACCATAGAGCTTATCTTATCTGAGAAGCACGTGATTATTTCAAAGCAACTCAAGTTTTCTGTATCCATAGGTATGCTTTGATTTGCTTTGGCTTCACATGAATTTTTTTGTGCTTCTCTTCAACTTTCAATTTTAATCTTATTTTATTTATTTTCAATAATTGAGATTTTGGGCTTAACTCCGTGAAGAAATTGTTACATAATTAGATGAACAACTGAATGCATGGGTTCTTTATCAAAATTAATGTATTCTCTCTTCTTTTTTCTTGTGTGCGTGCAGTGAATTAGATTATAAACCATTTATTTATTATTCAATTTTTGTTTTCTTGATTTCTAGGTTACTTATTAATTGGGTTGTGGAAAATATGAGTGAGATCATGAGAAATGCAAGTGGGAGCTCTAGTTCAAGTTTGAACAGCAGCATTCAGGATACAGAGGATGACCAAACTATTGCAAACATATTAGCAGAAGAGGAAAATCACAATTCAAACAACATGCTTGGGAAACGACTTTCCCATTTGGATTCAATTCCGGTATGAATCAAGCTTTCATGTTTGTTTTCTTAGTCATGAAAATATAAATTAAAAAAAAGAAAAAACTAATAAACAAAGCCTTAGCAAATTTTAGAAGATAATAGATGCTTTAACGACACAAACCAAATGTTAACATGAACCATGCTAGGAAGGAGACATGAATTGTGTTCTGGTTGGGGTTGGTCTATAAGCAAATGATAGAAACAAACTAACTTTGTGACCCTTAACATGCGAGAGTTACTCATTGGTTGCAAAACATGCCATGAACTGAATACCACTTTAGAAACTACTTGAAGGAATACTAAACTCAATCTTCACTCCTGGAATTGGAGATACTCCTAACTGTACTTTTGTAGAATAAGTAAATAAGGTGAAGCCCTTGTATTTTGGATCTGTAACTTCACCTTTCAACTATTTTTGTTTAGTGTACTAGTCAACCTTCTAAAACCCTTGTTCTTATTCTGTTGTTAAGAATATGTTATATTAGAAGATATAGTGCAAGTACAAGATGGAGAATTAGAAATCTTTCTTGAAGTTAGTGTGGAAGAAGAAAACGGAAAGATAAAAAGGTTCACTTCTCTCTTGATCCCTTCTGAGGAACCCCCCTAAAATCACCAAAGACTGAGCTCCTTAAAAAGTTGAAAAGACAATTCCAATGCTTCCCAGTAGTGAGGAAATGGTTCAAGATGCATTAAATTGCTACGATTGTAGATGAAATGATTCCCTTCTTCCATTCTTCCGAAACCCATAAAACGAATGATGAAGTATTAACAAATAAGCCCTAAGGGCACATATCAAGGAATCAAAAATAGAAACTATCAAATGAAAAGCGCAATTATTTAATATCTTGAAAATACTAAAAGCAGTAAATAGTTTTTTCTTTAAGTAATTAGGATGAGTAATAGATGCTATTTTTAATCCATAACATGTGCCCTAAGGGTACACATTAACAAAAGTAAAACCCTTAACAATAATTCCTTTAAAGTCTTCATCATCAAGAACAAGCAACTCTTAAATAATTATAAGTTTTATAACCCCTTATTTTCCTTTCCCCTTGCACCTACTAAAGTACTAGTATTGTCATTCTCCAACTCCATTTCGAGTCACTGCATCCCCTCATCCAAGGAAAATCTCAAATTTTTGAAACTTCTAATTTGTTCAACTTCTCCAGAATTTTTTTTTTCTAAGCAGGGTTTGCCAGTTTGCCTAACTAAAATTTAACTTCAGGGTATGCAATGGTTGGTTTTTCTGTGGAAAATATTTATGAAGCCGTTACTATCCTACTTTAAGGTATGGGACTTGGAGTCCTACATTGGAAACATAAGGTTCTGGTATGGGGTTTATATGGACTTTGGGCTTTCCTACCTCATGAGCTAGCTTTTGGGATGAGGTTCTCCCAAGATTCGTTTCAAAAGCATACATTAGAATAATGGTTAAAGATATAGAATGCTGCAACTTAATTGTTCTAACCCATGACCAATCTCGAAAATGAAATTGAAACATAATGTCCTTTATTATGAGAACTGCTGTTGAAGGGAGTCCCACATTTACAGTTTAAATACTGGATTTCTCCTAATTGCTTAGGCATCTCAAAACCTATTGTTTTGCAATGAAGAATTAGGGAGCTCTTTTATTCAATAGAAAATGTACTGAAACTTTAAACTTAAAAAACCCATCACAGTCGCCAAAGCTTTATATATCAATTTTCATTTGGGTGTTCCCATCTAATGTCCTAAAATACTTGTACTATAAATGCATTAGTTATATCTCTCAGGCTTTCAAGTTTCAAAATTTTCATGTAATCACTCTACCTATACAAATTTTCATTGCTAACTACTCTAACCAATCCTTTGTTCTGTTTTCCCTGCTATTTGTATATTGTTAACTGCATTGGGATGAGAATACTAATTTAATATGTTCGCAGCACACTCCCCGTATTAATGGAGAGATTCCTGATGTCAATGATGCAACACTAGACCATGAGAGGCTGTCCGAAAGGTTGCAGACACTAGCTTGATATATAGTATTTTTGTTTTATTACTACACCAATTAACTGTTTTATTTTTACATTTTTGTCTGCCTTTTGAATAAAATTTAATATTACCATGTTTGTAGACTTCACATATTGAAATGAAAAGGAGGGTGACGAATAATGATTTTTGAGATTTTTAGCATACCTCTTTTGATTTTTAGCATACCTCTTTAGGCAAAAGGAGGTTCTTTCATTTTTGTTCACATTTTTGAAAATTGGAAGCCTAATGTAAAATCAAGTTATAACTTGACTGAGAATTTTGTGCTATAGAAAGTTGTAATTATGTCAGTCATGACAGTTTAGAAGCATGGGAGGGATCATAGTTGATGTGAACCAAAATATTTATTTGCTTTTTATGCATGAGGTGTTTTGTTTTACTCGATAATTATGCTCCGCAATTTTCTACAGGTTAGCTACATATGGTTTGGCAGAACTACAGATGGAAGGTGATGGGAATTGCCAGGTTTTTCCCTTTTTGTTGAGAAAAAAAAAAAACCCTTATATGCCGCTTACATTTTCCCTGTTATTTGATATTTTTGTTATATCTTCCTTTTCCTTTAATATATTCTGTCTAATATATGTGAAATCTTACTGGACAGTTTCGAGCTTTAGCAGATCAGTTGTTCCGCAATCCTGATTACCACAAGCATGTAAGGAGGCAGGTTATCAAGCAGGTGTGATTGCGATAGAGTCCTTCTAGTGCACTTACTTCTTTGGCTACTTTGAAATATTTCATTGAAATTGTATGATCCTCGCCCTTTTCTTTACTTTACTTCATGTTATTTGTGTATATTTATTTATATATTTAGTCCTTGTTCCCTATATTTATTTATGGGAAATATGTGTTTATCTTCCTCCCTAATTTACCTTTTTTCCTCCTGCTTATTTTCCCTCTTATTTTGTTGAGATATATAGTCCCACATTGGTTGTATGAGCAACTAATATGGAGTTTATAAGGCCTTGGGCACTCCCACCCTTTGAGCTAGCTTTTGGGGTGGTGTATCCCAAGGTTCTTTACATGGTCGCCGTCCCCCACTTTCTCTTGTGGATTCTCTTAGCACAGGTAGGTTGGGCCTGTTGCATCATCCACTCTTCAAGCCCAATGGGCTCTTGTGTGAGGGGGCGTGTTGAGATATATAGTCCCACACTTGTTGTATAAGTATTAGTGATATAAGCTCTTTAGCTTCTATTAATATGGGTGTATTTTAGATAAGATAGTTCTATTGTATTAGATCAGGTCTCATGACCTTCTGTTTAGATCTAGATGTTTAGTTTGTTATTTTTCAGATACTATATATATAGTATCCCTCTCTCTTGTATCATTCAGTTAATAAAATCAATACTTTCAGATCTATGGATCTCTCTCTTCTCTCTTTCTCTCTTTCTTCTCTCAACTTCTAATATGGTATCAGAGCTCTCTTTCTGAGGGCCTGATCCTGTTCCTTCTTCTTGCTCATGGCTTCCGCTACATCCTCCACTGAAGAACGCAACAACAGCTCGAACAACAGTCACGCTGCAAGTCACGGTGCGAATCACGGTGCAAATCACGGTGCGAATCGCAACTCGTTGATGGAGAAGACTCCAAACCTGTTCAACTACCAGATCTCTGTAAAATTGACAGAGGATAATTTTCTCTTTTGGACTCAGATCGTTGAGCCAATCATAGCAACACATCAACTCCAACGATTCCTTGTAAATCCGAAGATTCCGTTGAAATTTCTCACTGAAGATGATCGTGATAGTGAGACGCTAAATCCGGATTATGTTTCGTGGCTCACACAGGATCAAATGCTTCTGACTTGGATCCTCTCAACTCTTTCCGAGTCTATAGTCAATGAAATCCTAGGAGTTAAGCATTCCTATGAAGCCTGGGATAAGATTCATAAGCTGTTCCACGGTATGATGAAATCCAAGGCACGAAATCTCAGATCTGAGCTTCGTTCAATGAAGAAAGGTGCGAAGTCGATCTCGGAATATCTATCCAGAATCAAAACTCTTTGTAATTCCTTGAAAGCTATCAATAATCCTGTATCTGTTGAGGATCAGATTGACTACATACTTGAAGGTTTGCCTTCGGACTACAACTCCTTTGTTCTTAGTGTTCATACACGTGAAAAAGAGTTCGGAGTCGATGATATAGCAATTGAGCTATTGGCGTTTGAACAGCTCTTAATGAAACAAAATGAATCATTACTAAGTGATCCAGCTTCAGTGAACGTGGCTATCACACAAAACAACACAGAAAAAGATCCTCTGTTCGCCCCTGTTTTACTGAACCAGAAACAGAGCATGAACCAGTTGCAAGAACTTCATGGTTCTGCTTCCTTTGATGCTGAAAACAGAGGAAGAGGAAGATCTGGAGGAAGAAACAATAGAGGAAGAGGACGTGGACCTCGATCTAACGTCCATTGTCAGTTGTGCTACAAGTTCGGTCATGACGTTCGTTCTTGCTGGTATCGTTTCGATGAGAACTTTGTTCCAACTATTCTTCCTCCAAGCACACATGGAATGCAGTACTTTGCATCATCTCAACAGCACAAGCCATATCAGTATGTTCGTCAGCAAACGAATCAACCTTCGCAAGTCTCTTTCCCTGCTCAGCCTCGAGTAATGATGGCTACTCAGCCATCACAGCAAGGTCTGTTACCTCAGCCAACGTCCATGCCAAACTTTGAGTGGTTTCCTGATTCTGGAGCTAGCCATCATGTTACTGCTAATCCTTCTAATTTGCTTCAGAGTCAGCAACTCTCTGGTACTGACCAAGTGATCATTGGTAACGGACAAGGTTTGCCTATACTTGCTATTGGTTCAACTAAATTTCTCTCTCCTGTTGATTATCAAACAGAGTTGAAACTTCAAAATCTTTTACTTGTTCCTTCCATTGTGAAAAATCTGTTGAGTGTGAGTCAATTTGCAAAAGACAATAATGTTTACTTTGAGTTTCACTCCTCTAAGTGCCTTGTTAAATCGCAGGACTCACATAACACTCTCCTAGAAGGAACTGTTAACAAAGATGGCCTATACAGATTTCCAAGTCTATGTCTACCAGCTCTAAAATCCATGCCGCCTCCTTCAGTTGATAAACAGCCTGCTTCAGCTGTCAAGCCTCCTTCAGTCACACACTTAGCTTCTGCTTTTTCAAGTTGTAATAGTTCTCCACAAGATCAATACACTGATTCCAATGTTATTCCTACTAGCTCTTACTCTTTGTGGCACTGTCGATTAGGACATCCACATCATGAATCTTTAAAGAATGTACTCAATTCTTGTAAGATTTCTTTTAGTAATAAAAATGAGCTGGATTTCTGTTCTGCTTGTTGTCATGGTAAAGCTCATAGACTTCATTCTTCTACTTCCAAATCAGTGTACAATACACCTTTTGAACTGGTTTATAGTGACCTTTGGGGTCCTTCACCTATAAAATCCACTCTTGGTAATTCTTATTACATTTCTTTTGTGGATGCTAATACAAAGTTTACCTGGATATATCCCATCAAGCAAAAATCCGAAGCCATTCACATATTCACACAGTTCCATTTAATGGTCAGTAATCAATTTCAGAAGTCAATAAAGGCCATCCAAACAGATTGGGGTGGAGAGTTTCGATCATTTACTCAATTCCTACATTCCCATGGTATCCTACATAGAGTCACTTGTCCTCATACACATCATCAAAATGGGGTTGTTGAGAGAAAGCATAGACATATTGTAGAAACTGGTCTAACTCTTCTTGCTCATGCTTCTCTTCCTATGAAATTTTGGGACTATGCCTTTGTTTCAGCTGTTTATCTTATTAATCGTTTGCCCACTGCTTCCTTGAACTTTGCTGTTCCTCATACCAGATTATATCACACAGCCCCAGATTACAGGTTTCTTAAGATTTTTGGTTGTTCTTGCTTCCCCTTTTTGAGACCCTATAACAATCATAAGCTTGAGTACAGATCCCAGGAGTGTGTTTTTCTTGGTTATTCCTCCTCCCATAAAGGATACATTTGCCAAAATAAGAGTGGTAGAACCTTTGTCTCCAAAGATGTTCTCTTTAATGAATATCTCTTTCCCTTTGCCACATCCTGGTCCTCTACTTCTTCTACCTCCATACCTGCACCTTCTTATTCTGTCCCTCTCTTTATCCAGGATATATCTTCTTCTTCTTCCCCACTTACATCATCTACTTCCTCTTCAGCTTTATCATCCGATCCATCATCTTCTGCTTCTACCCAGCCATCCTCCTCATTACATGCTGTCACTCCATCACATACCACAAGCTCTTCTACTTCTCCTTCTCCCCCAGTCTCCCCTTCTAGTGTTCCTTGTCCTGTTTCTGATCGAAACTCCCACTCCCCTTCTTCTTTGGATGCTCTTTCTGACTCCCAGTCATCCTCTCCTCATGAGTCTTCCGTTTCACTTTTCTTACCTTCTCGTCCTGTTGAGGTTCATACTCCTGTTCATTCTATCCAGACCCGGTCCAAAACAGCAGCAAGAGCTCAAGCTCTTCTCACTCAGGTTGAACCCACTTCTGTTAAGCAAGCCTTGTCTAGTCCACCTTGGCTTGAGGCTATGAAGGTTGAATATACTGCTTTATTGGCTAATGATACTTGGTCTTTGGTTTCTCTTCCTCCTAACAGATCTGCTATTGGTTGTAAATGGGTTTTTAAGCTTAAAGAGAATCCTGATGGCTCCATCAACAAATATAAGGCACGGTTGGTAGCAAAGGGGTTTCATCAACGGCCTGGTTTTGATTACAATGAGACATTCAGCCCTGTTGTTCGCCCCATTACTGTTCGGATTATACTTACTTTGGCTCTTACTCATGGCTGGTGCCTTAGACAATTGGACATTAACAATGCCTTTCTCAATGGGGATCTTGATGAAGAGGTGTATATGATTCAACCTCCTGGCTTTGAGACTTCTAATAAGCAGCTTGTGTGCAAGCTAAATAAATCTCTTTATGGGTTGAAACAGGCTCCAAGGGCATGGTTTGATAAGTTGACATCTTCTCTTCTTTCTCTTGGCTTCAAGAGCAGCAAGTGTGACCCTTCTTTGTTTATTCATCATACTTCCACCAGATGCATCTACATACTTGTCTATGTTGATGATATTATCATCACGGGTACTGATTCTGCCTTTATTGCTCGCCTGGTCTCTCAGCTTCATTTGCAGTTTGCTCTGAAGGATTTGGGTTCTTTACATTACTTTCTTGGTGTTGAGGTGAAGAGGTTTGCAAACAATATGCTCTTGCTATCTCAATCCAAGTATATTCAGAATCTGCTTGCTAGAGCTTCTATGCATGAGGCTAAAGGTATTTCTTCTCCGATGAGCAGTGGCTGCAAATTATCTCGTCATGGATCTCACTACTACTCTGATCCTCATCATTACCGATCCATAGTGGGTGCCCTTCAGTATGCTACTATTACTCGGCCAGATATCAGTTTTGCTGTTAATAAAGTGTGTCAATTTATGGCTCAACCATTAGATGATCATTGGGCTGCTGTCAAACGTATTCTGCGATATTTAAAGGGCACTTCTTCTTTTGGGTTACAGTTGCAAGGTGCTTGTTCTACTGCTTCTTTCTCTCTTACTGCCTTTTGTGATGCAGACTGGGCTTCTGATCCTGATGATAGGCGATCTACATCTGGAGCAGCCATATTTCTTGGTCCCAATCTCATTTCCTGGTGGTCCAAGAAGCAAACTTTGGTTGCTCGCTCTAGCACAGAGGCTGAATATCGTAGCCTGGCTGTTACTTGTGCTGAACTCTTATGGATTCAGTCTTTACTTGGAGAGCTTCATGTTTCTTTCTCTATTCCTCAGGTTTTCTGTGATAATCAGAGTACAGTTGCTCTTACACGCAACCCTGTTCTTCATGCTCGGACCAAACATATGGAGCTTGATATTTTCTTCGTTCGTGAACGTGTTTTAAAAAGGGAGCTTCTAGTTACTCATGTTCCTAGCCTTGATCAGATAGCAGATACATTGACTAAACCTCTCAATTCTGTTCGGTTTGCTGAATTGCGTACCAAGCTCAAAGTCTTGGATTGTTCTCTTGTTACATCCAAGCCTACTTGAGCTTGCGGGAGGGTATTAGTGATATAAGCTCTTTAGCTTCTATTAATATGGGTGTATTTTAGATAAGATAGTTCTATTGTATTAGATCAGGTCTCATGACCTTCTGTTTAGATCTAGATGTTTAGTTTGTTATTTTTCAGATACTATATATATAGTATCCCTCTCTCTTGTATCATTTAGTTAATAAAATCAATACTTTCAGATCTATGGATCTCTCTCTTCTCTCTTTCTCTCTTTCTTCTCTCAACTTCTAATTATAAGCAACTAATATGGAGTTTATAAGACCTTGGGCACTCCCACCCTGTAAAGAACCTTGGGATACACGACCCCAAAAGCTAGCTCAAAGGGTGGGAGTGCCCAAGGTCTTATAAACTCCATATTAGTTGCTCATACAACTAAGGGACTATATATCTCAACACGCCCCCTCACACAAGAGCCCATTACCTTTGGCAGTCCCACCCTGTAAAGAATCTTGGGATACACCACCCCAAAAGCTAGCTCAAAGGGTGGGAGTGCCAAGGTCTTATAAACTACATATTAGTTGCTCATACAACCAATGTAGGACTATATATCTCAACACGCCCCCTCACACAAGAGCCTATTGGGCTTGAAGAGTGGATGATGCAACATGCCCAACCTACCTATGCTAAGAGAGTCCACAAGAGAAATGGGGGACGGCGAGGCTCTGATACCATGTAAAGAACCTTGGGATACACCACCCCAAAAGCTAGCTCAAAGGGTGGGAGTGCCCAAGGCCTTATAAACTCCACATTAGTTGTTCATCCAACCAATGTGGGACTATATATCTCAACACGCCCCCTCACACGAGAGCGCATTGGGCTTGAAGAGTGGATAATGCAACAGGCCCAACCTGCATGTGCTAAGAAATTCCCCAAGAGAAAGTGGGGGGCAACGAGGCTCTGATACTATGTAAAGAACCTTGGGATACACCACCCCAAAAGCTAGCTCAAAGGGTGGGAGTGCCCAAGGTCTTATAAACTCCATATTAGTTGCTCGTACAACCAATGTGGGACTATATATCTCAACATATTTATTTATTCTCTTGTTTATTTTTATTTTAGTATTTACTTATTTGTTATTATTATTATTATTTATTTGTCTTTCTCTTCTTTTTCCTCAATCTTTTCTTGCTTGTTATTTAGGTTCATGGACCGCAAACCCCAACTAGTTTGGGGTAAAGGTGGTGTTGATATTGATATTGATGTTCATGTTATTTGTGTGTATTGGCCATTGGACATTGTTGTAATAGTATTTTGAATTATGTTTTCTGAGTGAAAGAAGTTAAAGCCTGTTTCTTAACTAATATTTATATTCATATTTATCTTTTCTTTGTTGGCTTCTTTGGTTTTTCCCAGCTAAAGCATCACAAAAAGTTATACGAAGGTCATGTACCAATGAAGTACAAAAGCTACCTTAAGAAGATGAAAAAGTTAGATATCACTGCTGATCAATTTTGCTTTGATTTCTACAAAATTAGAGAGCATGTGGTGCTGAGAGTAAACACTAATTCAATATTTGCATGTTGTCTGCCAATAGATCAGGGGAGTGGGGAGATCATGTTACTCTACAAGCAGCTGCAGACCGCGTATGTTATATAAATTCTATAAATCTCTGCTTTATCTAAAAATTTTACAAGTTTCATCCTTTTTTTTTTTTTTTCCTTTTTACTTATTTGTTGTCACTCTAAGGAATATGTTTTGCAAATAAGAGGACACTGAACCATTATATACTTACATATATGCTATCAGTCTATTCCCCATTCATTGTTACAAGTTTAAAAAAAATAAAAAAATAATCCAAATGACCTGAGGATGGTGTAGTTCTTTTTCTCTTTCATCTTTCTATATATACGTTTAATTAGAAAAAATAAGTAACCTGTTAGAACACTCTTGACATCAGTTAGTATGAATTTTGTGTTGGATGTCATTTAATATAAATGTTTGTGTGTTCTCAATGGATGCTTATAGAAAATCTGTGATCCTATTTTGGACACAGTTCTATAGTATTGGATCTGCTTATGTGATCCTGAGTCATACCAAACTGTAAGACAACAAAGCTATATCATCCAAACCAAGGTTGAGGAGATTGCTTGAGTACACGAGGAAGCTCGGTGTGGTATTTAAGCCATGAGGCTCTCCCTCCCAATAAGGCTAGTCTTTTGGGTTAGGTTCTCCTCGTAAGTGCTTTCATTGAGAGTTGAGCGATGAAAAGGACTATTTATAGGCTGGATTAAGGTGTAGTATCCTCACAAGGTTATTCTACCAAATACTGTTAGATGAGTGAAGCCACCGAAAGAGAAAGGACTACCACTAGGTCATTGTTGATAGAGTGAAGTTGCCTTGGGTGTTAATTCTTAAAGGGGTGGCAATGTCATGTTGCATGCTTGAGGAGTAAATTAGAAAGCTCAATGTGGTACTTAAACCATCATGCTCCCCCACTCAATAATGCTTGTCCATTGGGTTGGGTTCTCCTCATGGATAGTAACAATATCTTATCGTCCTTGCTGCTTGTAATTTTCCACTTTTTCTCTGATAAATTTTTTTTATGGTGCTCATTTTGTGTTTACTTTCTATTCTTCTATCTTTAATTTCTATATTTAGTTATTTAACTTTTCCATGCTTAGATTTCCTCTCTGTTTATTGTTAATATTGGTTTCTGACTACTCTTTTTCTTCAGTTTGATGCCAAAATTTGTTTAGTCACCTCTTTCAGAGACACTTGCTATATTGAGATCCTTCCAACTGACAAAAGTCCCACTAGAGGCAAGTATTATTAATGTTGCTTTGTTTAACAGTTTGTTTTGTTTGTCCTTATTCAGTTATTTGAAATTCTCCTTTAGCACTTACGTTGTCTATATTTTAATGTCAATGCTTAAGAGTCTGTTGACTAATATAATATTTTCTTTCTCCCTGGAGACAGAATGAAAATTCTCTTAGTAAATTATTCTGCTAGTTAGTGCGCAACGAATTCCATTAAGGTTGACTACTATAAAAGTGAACACTGCAATCTATTTTAGCTGCTATATTGGGAGCCTTAAGGTTGTTAATGATTATGTTGCCTGTGAAGGAGAGGTTTCGCAATTAGCGAAAATGGTCAGCAACGAATTTTCCATCTTGACAAAGGGTCAACAGCAAAACTGAAAAGGAAAATAAAAAAATTAATGTGAATGATTCCATTAAATAATGGTGCTATAACTTTGAATTATTATTGTAAGATCTAAATTAAAACCATTCTTCAACATTCTCCTATTAGTTCAAGTTACATTTTACTAAAGCCAATTTGATAAAGTGGTAAGGCAGTCCTCACCATTTCTATTATTCTCATAATAATTAAATTAATATTGGCGTTTATCTCAAAAGGCTTTTAGAGATCTTAAATTAAAATCATTCTTGTACTTTCAAATAGCTTAGTTGTTCGATGAATTGGTTCCTTAATGATTGTCATATAAATCAAAACACAACAAAAAAGTTTCATCCTTAGCTTTCAGTGTATTGCTAACTTCTCCAGCTTTTTATATTTCTTTTTGAGTTATTATGATTCTCTTTTGAATTGTAGAGCTATGGCTAAGCTTTTGGAGTGAAGTGCACTATAACTCATTGTACTCAAGCGGAGGTGATGTACCTGATAACTTTCAAATGAATTTTTCTTCTTGCGACCTCTATCTTCTTTTTATTGCTTCAATAGTGCTATAAAAAATAAGCTTATCTTTTATTTCAATGAATTTACAGATGTTCCTTCTAGAGTACCGAGAAAAAAGTATTGGCTCTTCTAGGCAGATTGCAGATTATGAAATCATACTAAGAACTGACTTTATAATGGGTAAAAAGTTTCTTTTACCAACTTATTGTCGTTTAACTTTGAGCTCAAGTCAGTCACTAGTCCCTGTCCCCTTCAGGAGCAAACAACAGTTTATGCACAATATTTAGCAATTAGCATCCTTGTACAGATAACATAATTTATGTTTAGCTAAACTCCCAGTGAATTTATCTAAACTCTCATTGTACAGCTCTGGTTTTCTACCAAGTAGAATGTAAAATTTGTTTCTTTTCTTTTTGTTTTTCTTGGATGGGGGGGGGGGGGGGGGGGGGGGGGGGGGGTTGACCTAACCAAAGAGGAACTACAATCAATTTCCCCATGTTTTAAACTTTTGCAAAGGGTGTTGCTTTAGTAAGTACTTTTTTTTTTTCTTTTCATACTTATATAGACAGTGTATGGAAGACAACCACTAAGGGTATATATGGTTCAGTTCGGTTGCTATGTTTTCTATACTGAACCGAAATGGAAATGTGGTTTGGTTCGAAAAAAACTGAACTGGTTTTAAAAAGTAATTCGGTACTTAAATTGGTTTGAAGAAAATGATTTTGTTCTTGAATTACTTCACAAAAATGTGATATTCAGTTGAGTTCATTTGATTTTTTCACAGAAGTGGATATGGTTTGATTTTTCGCTGGAACTGAACCGAACGAATTGGTAATGTGATTCGCTTCGAGAATCAAACCGGTTTTGAAAAAAGAATTTGGTTCATGATTATGAAGAAAATGGTTTAGTTCTTAAATCGGTTCAAAAAAATATGATTCTTTTATAATGGTTTGGATCGGTGCATATTGAGAGCCCTAACAAATGGCATATGATATCAATTTTGGGAAAAAATTCCTTATGTTATATGAGAAGTCTCTTCTTCTACTATTCTCATTTTGGTGTTTGTATCAGTCACTTTTTATTTTCTATTTTTTTTTTTTTTTTCTAGATAGGTTCTAGTCCTTTTTCTCTGGATAGGAAAGTTCAAACTTCTCATGCAAGAAGTTGCAAGCCCATCACTTTTATGTTATTTTTGCAAGCTTGTCTTGCATTTAATACGCAGTTTGGAAGACCCGTATTGAGTAACTTTGTAAGATCCACATTCAGTAACGTCTTCTCATCTAAAGTGTAATTTTTCTTGCATTCCAAATTCGTCAATTAGAAATTTTGCGGTAGACACATTAGTTCCTCCAAATGCAAAAGTCCAGGCATCCATTATAAATTTTGGGATAGAATGAAAAAATTTGCCATTAATTATAAATGTTGAGTGTATTAGTTTTTAGGGGAAAGATATTGTAACAATCAAGTTATGTTATTATCATGTTACTACTAATCAATCTCACCGTTAGATCGATTATGTTGATCCAACGGTTATATTTATTTCCATCTTTGTATGGTCATGATTTCTCAAATTTAATAATTTATATTTATTTCCACCTTTGTATGTATGATTATGATTTCTCATATTTAATGCTTTCACTTTAAATATAACCATACAAAGATGAAAATAAATATAACAGTTGAATCAACATAATCAATCTAACGGTGAGATTGATTGGTAGTAATATGGTAGTAACACAACTTAGTTGTTATAATATTCTTCCACTAGTTCTTATAAATTAATGTGGTTAATATCAAATTTCTCTTGAAGTTTAGACACGTTACTCGCTCTATTTTGATCTTTTTCCCTTCAATCGCCTAGGATTATATCAATAGTCCACTAACTTATTTTGCAAGTTTTTATCTATATTTAAAGGGTTTAAAAAATAGATTCCATATATTTTTTATGTGTATTATCTTCTACAATACGAAAAAGGGAAGATTATATTTATAATTTTTTTTACATACAAATTCTTACAATTAAATCTTAATCATTGATTTCTGACAATTTCTGTTATAATTTATTGAGTATCAGAAATCAACGGTTAAGATTTGGTTGTCAGAGTTTATAAACGAAAAAAGATATAAGAGGGTGTTTGGTATCCGGATTTTTTTGCAATGCCGAGGAAAGTGTGGTATGACAAAAATAAAACCCACGTTTGGTTCACAAAAAAGATGAAAATTCCAGAGTACAAAGTTATCCTGGCAAAGTATATTGTGTGTAATGAACAGTGCAGATTGCAAATCTAAAACTCCATAGATAAGATGGAACAATTTCAGTCCCGGGAAAATAGAAACTGAGGTGCAAAAATATTGACGATATCAGCCTCCATTTTGGTACGATCTGTGTGAAAGCCAACTGAAGCCTTCATAACATATTGGAAGAAGATCTTGAAGACCGTCGAAGCATGGAAGCTTGGAGACCGTCGAAGCTTTGTTCAATCCCATTTAGGGAACACAAAGACGGTGAAAAAAAAAACAAGACAAAAAAGGAAATGAGGTTAAAGACTACCTCATCTCAGCCACCTCTTACAAAATGGCAGTTGGCTTTGTCAGGGAAAAGCTTCCCTTGTTGATGACATGACTGAAATTTGAAGGCGAAGAAACAGAGAAAACTGAGGTTAATTTTGTAAAATAACATCATTTTTCCACTAATATTTCATAACCAACCAAACACACATTCAGTAAAATTAACCATAAATTCCCGGGAAAATTTTACCATACCAAACACTTTTTATTAACATTCCGGAAAACATATATTTCCCACTACATTTCGGTAATAATTATTTCCCGGATTTTTAAAAAAAAAATCCTCTACCAAACGTCCCCTAAATATAATCTTTCCCTATGAAAAACATTAAACTCACATTTAAATGATAGAGACCCGTAAAATACTTCTTAGAAATACTTTAGCTAATTTCCTTTGAGTACATGTAAAAAATAAATAAATATTTACAATTTTGACGAAATTTTTTGATGTTAAAACTCATTTTATAATATTCTTAGTAGAGGAGGGATATTCTTACTACCAAAATTTTCCACTACCAACTTACTACCTATCTAATCACCATTGGATCAACATTTTCTCTCTCTTCATAAATTTTTTAGCATTCTCTCTCATTGATCTAATGATGATTAGATTGGTGGTAAGTTGGTAGTGGAAAATTTTGGTAGTCAAAATATCCTCCTCGATCTTCTTAGTATTACGTCAGATTAGTCTTAAATATTGAGTACAAATCTCGAATGAATAAGGAGAAGTAAACTCAGCTGAATTAAAATATCCTCCTCGATCTTCTTAGTATTACGTCAGATTAGTCTTAAATATTGAGTACAAATCTCCCACGATCACACTGGTATTCCAGAAGCCTATTAAACAGAATAGAAGAGAAAAAGACAATAAAAATTTGAATATTTTCGAAAATCTTCTTAAGCTTCCAAGAGTTACGATCATAGTTTGTAAATGTTTAAAACCGACGTTTTATAAGCGTAAGGAATTTGTAAATGGTATTAAAAAGAATTTTTTTCTGTATTTTTAAATGAACCATTGTAATTATAATTGTGTTTAATATCATAATTGATGACAATATATCCGGATATATACGAGATGTTATAATCTCCAACAACTATAAACGACTAGCCTATCTTTTAGGCTCCTATATAAACATTTGTTAAGGGTTTCTAAGCATGAATTGCACTCAGTTAGATTACATAGAATTCAAAGTGGTCATCATTGAGATACTATTTTGGCTTAGTTAAGAGACATGCATCTTTAATTATCATTTTTTGGGCTTTTTTATTATTATTATTGGATTCGGATAGTTTTTTATCAGTTTGTTGCTAAAAGTTAAATTGAGTGAAAGTAGAGATCCAAACTCATAATGCTTTTCTCGTGTTGCACAATTTTGTTGCTTATAGGACTTATTCTGATGTTATGATTAGTTGGGTCTCTCCAAAAAGTGTGTGGGAAAAACTCAACAGAGGTGGAGCTTCGAAAGGTAACTCGGGTAGAGCCGCTTATGGTGGGATTTTATGTGGAGCAGAAGTCAATGGATAGATGTCTTCTCTTATCGGGTGGGTCAACTGAATTGTGGGGTATTCTTAAAGAGTTATAATTGGCTTCACTAGGAGATTGGAGGAAGGTAATACTTGAAAGTGATTTGGCAACTGCTATCACTTTTCTCACCAAAGTTGGTGATGCATCCGGTGAGTCTCATCTTGTGATTCAGATACGGGAATGACTTTCAAGAATATGGACGGTGTGCATAGAGCATACCTATAAGGAAGGCAACATCTGTGCCATGCGGATTGACTTGCTAACATTCCTTTTCAGTGCCCAAATTAGGAAGATTATATGAATTTTCATTCTCCCTCTCAGCAATTAAATGGTTATTTTTTTCTGATTCAAGCTTTGTACGTGTTTTGCTATATATTTTTATTTTTGTTTTGTTGGGCCTTTGCCCTTTAACGTACCAAAAAAAAAGTAAGGCTTCACTAATTTATCTTTTGTGCCAGGAGGCGTGTGAGAGCGCGTGGCAACTCCGATGGTGGCCGGACTTCCACAGAGCTGGTCGCCGGGAGGAGAGGATGCTGGTCGCGTTCGGTCCGAACTGAAAACTCGCCGGAAAAGTGTTCCGGCAGCCTGAACAGTGGCTGACGGTGGTTCCGGTGACCGTTGGAGGTGTGGACGCGTTCAGAAAATGCTTGGAGGGGACTTACAGTCCTTGATGGCTTGCCGGAAGGACGCACAACAAAGAAAAGATGACTCCTAAGCAGTGAGCTTAGGTTTTAAAGCGAAACAAGGTTTCTAAGCGGAAGCTAGGGTTCCCAGACCGAAATAGCTCTGGTACCAACTTGAATTGTAAAAGTATACATTGTGTATATTGAATAAATGTATCAATTACAATATAAGAGCTCTTTATATATAGAGACTAGGAGAAACTAATGGGTTGAGTTTACACGATGTGGGACTATATACTGAACAACTATACGATGTGGGACTATATACAAAACAACTATTCTAACAGGAGGCTTGTCCATTTGTCTGAGGGTGCTCTATTGATGCGAATCGATGTGTAATTTTGAAGTCGACCATCAATTCTTGGAACTTCTTATCAGCGAATTGTGTTCCGTTGTTCGTGATGATCTCTGCCGGAATTCCAAAATGACTGATGAGGTTTCTTTCGAAGAATCTTTGAATTCTAGCCGACGTGATGGTGGTGAGGGGTTCATCCTCAATCCTTTTGGTGAAGTAGTCCTCCGCTACTATCAACCACTTGAGTTGTCCTTCGGCCACAGTAAAATGTCCCAATAGATCCATTCCCCATTTGAAGAAGGGCCATAGTGCAGTAATAATGTTCATCTCTTCAGGAGGTGCATAGAGAATGAGTGCATGTTTCTGACACTGTTCGCACCTTTTGACATGCTCCTTTGAGTCTGCCTCCATGGTGGGCTTAGTAACCTGCCCTGACTGCCTTTCGGGCTAGAGCTTTTCCTCTCATGTGATGTCTATTTATGCCATCATGGATCTCGGCTAGCATATATTCAGCTTCATTTTTATTCAGGCACTTCAGCATGGGTGTATAGAAACTTTTTTGTAGAGCTGCCCTTCTACTATGGTGAAGCACGCCGAGTCTCGCACGAGCTTTTTGGCTTCTTGAGCTTCGTCAGGCAGGACTCCTTTTCCCAAGTAAGCCACTATTGGCCTTCTCCAATCCTCTGTCTCAGTTATCACCATGATGCATGTCGGCTCCGGGATGCTTTGCTGTATCACGGTGAGATGATTTCCTCACCCTTTCGAGCTAGCAAGCTTTGACAAGATATCTGCTCCATTATTTTCATTTTGAGGTATGTACTGGACTATCTCCTCGTCAAACTCGGCCACCAACTCCTTGACTTACTGGAGGTACTTCATCATGAGGGGTCCTTTAGCTTGGTATTTTCCTTCAACTTGTGACGTTACAGCTGCGAATCGCTGAGGATTTTTATCCTTTTTGCTCCGTGCTCTTTCGCCTGTACGATTCCTGCGATGAAAGCCTCGTATTCAGCTTGGTTGTTCGAGGTTGGGAATGCCAGGTGAAGTGAATGTTCAATGGACACTCCTTTCGGGCTTTCAATTATTACTCCAGCTCCGCTCCCCTTAGAATTCGAGGATCCATCAACGTATATTGTCCAGAGGTCTTACTCTTCTTTTCCCTTTCCTTTGCATGGGGTCAACTCCAGGACGAAATCCGCCAGTGTTTGAGACTTGATTGCCTGTCGGGGCTAATATGATATGTCTAACTCGGAGAGCTCCACGACCCAATTGATCATTCTTCCAGCTAGGTCCGGCTTATGCAGCACTTGCCTGATAGGCTGGTTGGTTCTGACGACCACTCGATGCCCTGGAAGTAAGGTCAGAGCCTTCTTGCCGTGGTGAGCAGGGCAAAAGCTACTTTTTTGAGCTTTTGATACCGGAGCTCGGACCCTTGTAGTGTACGTCCTGTGAAGTATATCGGTTGCTGCCCTTTGTCAGTCTCTCTTACCAAGGCTTCACTAATGGCCTCTTCTCCAACAGAGAGAAATAGAATCAGTATTTCTCCGGGCTCTGGCTTCGATAGCACCGGTGGGGTGGCTAGGCAATCCTTTATTTCTTCGAATGCCCTCTTGCAGTCTTCTCCCCATCTGAATACCCCTATTATTTTAGGAGCTTGAAGAGAGGCAAGGCTTTTTCTGCCGACTTGGGCAAGAACCTGGTTAAGGCCGCAAGACGACCTGTGAGCTGCTGAATTTCTTTCTTGCTTTCCGGATGCTTCATTTCAAGGACGGCCTTGCACTTGTCGAGGTTCAATTCAATTCCCCTGTTGGTGAGCATGAAGCCCAAAAAATTTGCCGCTGGTACCCCGAAAGCACATTTGGCCGGGTTCAATCTGATCCTTCGAGCTCTTAGTTGCTCGAAGGTTTCCCTTAGGTCAGCTACATGTGTGTCCATGTGCGCCGATTTGACGATCATGTCGTCAATATAAACCTCTAGGTTCCTTCCAATTTGGTTGTGGAAGACATGGTTCATCATCCTTTGATAAGTCGCCCCGGCATTCTTGAGGCCGAAAGGCATGACGTTGTAGTAGAAATCTCCTTTTTCCGTAATGAAGGCGGTCTTCTCGTGGTCGTCAGGGTGTAATGGGATTTGATTATATCCGGCGTATGCATCCATGAAGGATAGGAGTTGGAAGCCTGAAGAATTGTCCACGAGCTGGTCAATGCTTGGCATCGGGTACGAGTCCTTAGGGCAGACTTTATTGAGGTCAGTGTAGTCGACACAGATTCTCCATTTCCCACTTGGTTTTTTCACCATCACAACGTTGGATAGCCAAGTGGTGTACTGTATTTCTTTGATGAAGCCGGCCTCTAGCAGCTCGTCAACGTGTTCGTTCAAGGCGTGACGTCGGTCAGGGCATATTTTCTTCTTCTTCTGGGATACCGGCATTGATCCGGGATACATAGAAAGTTTATGGCAGCAGAAAGTTGGATCTATTCCCGGAATCTTCGAGGCTTTCCATGCGGACACATCCGAGTTCTCATTTAAAAAGGTAACCAGCTCCGTTTTGGTCTCGGCCCCAAGGGCCTTTCCGACCTTGGTGTGTCCTTTCCCCTCTTCTCCAACGCTGACTTCTTCCAGCTCTCCTTGGGGTTCTGGACGAGGTGATTGGAGCTCCTCCCTCATGTCCGATTCAATCACGTTCACCTCGTTTCCACATGGGTATAGTGACTGGTACTTGGTGGATGTTTTTCCTCCTCCATTTTTGATCCGGGGGGGGGGATTATGGACATTTTTGATTGACTCGTATGGTCTCATAGTAGCATTCCCTGGATTCTTTTTGATCCCCTCTTATAGTGACGACTTCGTTCTTTGGCCCCGGGATCTTCAGTGCTTGATGCTTGGTGGAGATCAGCATGTCCCAGTCATGGATTGTAGGTCGGCCAATGATCACGTTGTAGGATGAAATAGTGTCTACTACAACGAATCAGACCCTTCCAGCTCGAAATGAGTCCTTCGTGCCTAATGTCAGTTTTAAATCAATGTAACCCTTTGGAGGGGATGAATCGCCGTTGAACCCGACCAGCTCAGTGACACATGGTTTCGAGTCTTTTTCGTCCAAGTTCATCCTTTCGAAAGCGTCCAAAGGAGTATGTCTGTCGAGCTCCCGTGATCAATGAAGATTCTTTTAACCCTGCAGTTCATTAGCACTCTTGTAATCACCAAGCCGTCAGTGTGTCTGGGTATGACCATTTCTAGTTCTTCTTGAGTGAAGGACAATCTCGGGGGAGCAGGATTGCTGTGTTTCCCTTTGAAGGTTGGCCTGTCTCTTACCGACATCACCTCATTCAGGTACTTTCTTCTTGCATTTGTCGTGTCTCCTCCTCCACCCATAGCCCCGCTTATAACATTACATTTCAAATTCGGCTTCTTGGAATTCCTCGTCTTTATCATCGACCTTTTTACCCTTTGAAGGGCGGTCTTGCTCCTGGTCTTTTTTATCCTCTCTCTTCGGGCTGTGGCTTCTGCTCCGACTTCTTTGCCTTCGCTTACCGTTCTTCTTACCCTGAGTTCGAATGATGTATTGTTTAAGTTTCCCCTCTCTGATATGCTTTTCAATAGCATCTCGGAGATCCCAGCAATCATCCGTGATATGACCATTCTGGTCATGGAAGGTGCAGTATTTGTTCCTATCCAACCCGCTCTTGCTTTTGAGGGGTCGAGGTCTTGCGACGTTGCGCATTTCTGTTTGACACACTTCCTTCCAAACCCGAGATCTGGGCATGTTTAGGGGTGTGTAATTGTCGTACTTATGCCTGGGAGATCGGTCATCCGACCCCTTGTCTCGAGTGTCGTTCCCTTTCTTTGACCCTCACTGATCCCGGTCTTTATTTTTCTTACTCGGACCTCGACGATTAGGGCTTTGTCCCCAGGACTCCCCATAAGCCTTCTGCATGTCTTCAACGTCGATGTATTTATCCGACCTACGTCGGAACTCCTCCAGATCGTTGATCGGGTTCTTGTAGATTGACCTTGCAAGGGGGGAATCACCATCTAGTCCTGAGATGATCAAGTGCAGGTGTAATGGTTCAGTTAAATTCTGAACCTTGAGGGCGACATCTTTGAACCTGGCGAGGTACTTCCTTAATGATTCATTCTCCTTTTGTCAGATTCTGCCCAAGGCATAGGCCGACATCGGATGCGCCTTACTTTTTGCAAAATTCAGACGGAAGGTCCGAGCTAAGTCCTCGAACGAGTCGATCGAGTTCCTGGGGAGCCTGGTTATCCAGGCCATTGCTTGACCCGTTAATGTCGTCGCAAAGATTCTAGCCTTGATAGGTCCAGTTATCCCGTTGAATAGCATCTCAGTCTTGAAGCCTTTAGGTGGGCATCCGGGTCTTGACTTCTGTCATATGGTGGTATCCTGACACTTTTGAATCTCGGCGGAATTGCTAGGTTCATGAGCTTTTTGGTGAATGGGCTATCATTGGCCTCCTCATCATGGAGGTAGTTATCTTCCTGATTATTGACATGTCCTCCGCCCTCTTGGTGATTGCCGTGATGAAGGTTCTGTGCATTCTCGGCTGCTGCAACCGTGTTATGTTGCTGCGGCCCGCCGGTCTCGGTTTGACCGGCCCCTCCAGCTCGGCCTTCAGTGTTCTGGTTTCGTATCTCAGCCTGCATTGCCTCCATCCTTTGGACGTTTAACCTTTGCTGGGCCAGAAATATGTTTTCCATCTCTTGCATCATTTGAAGGATTGCATTCATGACCCTAGTGGTCACATCTTCTGGCTGATTGTTTGGTGGGCGTGCTGCCCCCACCGCTGCGTTGGTCTGGGTTCTTAAGAGCGGTACTTGTGTGCCGACCTCTCCGACCTGGACCTGCACCAACACAGGAGATGCTGTTGATTGGAGTTATTCCAGCGCAAACTGGTGTGGTGGTGGTGGGGCTGAGCTGGACGTCGAACGGGTGTTCGTCATCATGGAATGTGAGTCGAAATTTATCGACTCCCACAGACGGCGCCAATCTTCGGTCCTAGAACGACCGTATTGCTATACCGTATGGTATGCGCTCAGAGATAACGTATAATCCGATGTATACTTGGCTTATAGCCGATGTCCCAATCATTGCGCACAAGCAATAGGCTTCTAGCCAAGGCGTGAGTGAGTGTACAGTGTAGACAATATTCGTAAATAGGTTCAAAAGTGTGTACCTAGAGTCTTTAGCCTCTTATTTATAGGTGTTATCTCTAAGGTTTCTATAAACTTTCGAGTTGTAGTAGGATTCAGCTTCCTCTATGTTGAGATAAGGATCCTATCCTTACTGTTTGATATTGTTAGAATAGTTATGCATCTATCCTTTAGCATATTGTTGGATGGGTAGGTAACATGTTCAAATTTAGACTTATTTATGAAATCAATTCGGTTTTCAAAAATTGGTTAAAAAAATATAATACAATTTGATTCCATTCAATTCAATTCGGTTAACTTATTTTGCACTGTTCTCAATTGAAAAATACTTTAGGAAGTAATAATTCACCTTTTTTATTTTTTTTAAATGTGGTATATATTGATTGAAAAGCCGTATTCTGATACTAACAGGTCATTCATAGAACTTTTTTTTGTTTTTTGAAAATGTCATTCATAGAATTTGCTAGTCAGCCGAACCCTTCAGCATGAGTTTCCAGAGCAGTCGACGAACAACATCACACACCATCTCATTTTCCTCCACGTGTCATTTCAGTCACGTGTCGTCTTCTCACTGGTTAAACTCTCTCTCACTCGGTCACTCCACACGCAAAAGCATTACTAAAAAGTAAAAAAAACGAAAACACTCGAACTAATATTACTATTAAACCCACCACGACTTGCCGGAACATCAACACGCTCAGTCACTCACCTGTGCGTGCCCGTACACATTTTCCATCATTTTCTCGGCGACCAAACAGCAAATTTTCAAGTTTTGAACTTCAATGCGATCAAGAATGGCGTCGCTGCTCCCGAAGCTGGCGATAATTCTGTCGTCTCTCGTGTTCCTCTTTTCTCCCTCGCAATCTGCGGTCTTCAGCGTAGATCTAGGGTCCGAGTCGCTCAAGGTGGCGGTGGTGAACCTAAAACCCGGTCAGATTCCGATTTCGGTCGCGATCAACGAGATGTCGAAGCGGAAATCTCCGGCGCTGGTGTCGTTCCACGACGGCGATCGGCTCCTCGGCGAAGAAGCCGCGGGTCTGGTTGCTAGGTATCCTCAGAAAGTGTATTCACAAGCGAGGGAATTGATAGGGAAACCCTACGACTTTGCGAAGAGGTTTTTGGATTCAATGTACTTGCCTTTCGAAGTGAAGGAGGATTCGCGAGGCGCGGCGAGTTTTGTTGTGGATGACAACGGCGCCGAGTACTCGCCCGAGGAATTGGTGGCTATGATCTTGAGTTACGCAGTGGGTTTAGCAGAGTTCCATTCGAAGGTTCCGATCCAAGACGCAGTGATAACGGTGCCGCCATATTTCGGGCAAGCTGAACGAAGAGGATTGGTGCAGGCAGCACAGTTGGCAGGGATTAATGTTCTTTCATTGATAAATGAGCATTCTGGTGCTGCGTTGCAGTATGGGATTGACAAAGACTTTTCAAACGAGTCAAGGCATGTGATATTCTATGACATGGGTTCAAGCAGTACCTATGCTGCGCTTGTGTATTTCTCTGCCTACAAAGGTAAAGAGTATGGAAAGACAGTGTCGGTGAACCAGTTTCAGGTAAATGTTACTTGATATGATATGTTTTGTTTCATCTTGTTTCACCTTGCCTTGTTGATAATTTACAACACTGGAACAGGATATTGGTTGGTATTCATATATATGGTATTATTAGTTGCAGTTTTTATGTCCTTTCCTGATTTAGTAATTAAAACTGGCCATGAGCAAATAAGCATACACTAATATTTGAATGCAAGTTAAAAATATTAATTTATGCAGTTTTAATTTGAATTTCGAATTGTAACGTTGAATCTAGACTTTTATATATATAAAGAGGAATATGTTAGGGAAGGAATAAGTACAAAATAGAAGGACCAGGAATCCTGGCTAAAATAAACAACAGAGGAAAGGAAGAAAAGTGAAAATACATCATAAAAGGTGAGGAGGAAGAACTTTATGGCTAAAAATTCATAGTACTCGAGCAAATTTGGCAGTATCCACCATCCAGCAATCTCCAAACAGCTTACTCCAAATCTGCCAAGCTACCTCACAATAATATTTAACAATGGCAAGAAAACCTGAAACATAAAATGCTTGATTTTCAATATTTTTAGTGAAATAAGTGAAAGGAGGGAGGGCTAAAGTAGTGGTAAAGTTGCTCCTTTGTGACGGAAAAATCACGGTTTTCTTCCTCTGTAATAGAGGGTGAACTTTGGAGCTGCGATAAGGTTGCTATTTGGGACGGGAAGGTCATGGGTTCGAGCATGGGAGATAGACTTTTTGAAAAAAGACAAGGGTATGGCTTCATACAATTGACTCTCATCCCATTCTCTCAAGTTGGGAAGCCTTGTGCATCGGGATTTGCACCTTTATTTATTATTTTTTTTTTTTTGTAATGAAATGAGCGAATTGAATACAACCTTTACTTTCAAATTATTAATGGTAGTATCTTCTAATGTTAAACTCAACCAAATTCCTTCTTTACATAGTTCTTTTATCATTTTTTTTTTTTTTGCATATCTTAGTCCTCTTAAGTCTTAACTTGCTCACTTAGTTCATTATCCATGTAGGTTAAGGACGTCCGTTGGAACCCAGAGTTAGGTGGTCAGAATATGGAATTGCGATTGGTGGAGTATTTTGCTAATGAGTTCAATGCACAAGTTGGTGATGGAATAGATGTGAGGAGATTTCCCAAAGCTATGGCTAAACTGAAGAAACAGGTTAAACGAACAAAAGAAATTCTCAGTGCAAACACAGCAGCTCCCATTTCAGTTGAATCGCTTCATGGTGATGTGGACTTCAGGTATGTGAATTTCAAAGATACTTATCTGCTGCGTCAGTATTCCTGATTTCAATGAATTTATGTTTATTAACCTCTATAGTTCTGTACAAAAGCTGATAGTTCTTACTTTGTAGTTCATAGTGCGACCTTATTGTATAGTTTACTGTAATATACTATTTTGCTTATTAATACATTATTATGAACAAGAACAGCAAGAAAGCCAACAACCAAGCTTTATCCCACATTATTATGAAGACTGATATGAAAAAATTTAATCTAAAAGAGCTGTTTTGGATAAACAAATTTAATTGAGAAAATAATAAAAACTATAACCACAGACGTGAATTTACATTTAAATCAAACCTGGTCATGGCTCAGGTTCCACTGATATCAAGGAGATGCCACTCACTTGTAAAAGATTGAGTGTGGAGATTCTTTACTAGTCATGACTAAAAAGTATGGGCTGGTCTTTCTTAATTATTAAAAAACAATTTTATAAAAAACAATGCTTAAAATTTGGCAATAGTTATGTTCAGCTTGGTTGAGGGAGTTGCATATACCCTTAAAGACAATGCTGCGTATTAGTTAATAGTTAGATTAGTATCTTCTTAAATCTATTGTTAAATATCAATCTAAAGGAAGTTGCTGTTTTCAAATGATTAGCAAATCTGAAAAGGGAAAGTCTGAGAAATACATTGGAAGAATGGAATTCCCTTATATGAACAAGCTTGTCAAGTGAAATGCATGCACAATAACCTGCAAATAAAAATGCAAACAATGACAAGGAAAATAAATTTTTATTTGATTATCAAATTACGATATATTTTAACTACAGCTAATGCTCAATGGTCCTGAATTTAACACTTATTTTCTTACAGGAGCACAATAACTCGTGAGAAATTCGAAGAGCTCTGTGAAGATATTTGGGAAAAGTCTCTTATACCTGTGAAAGAGGTACTTGAGCATTCAGGCCTGTCAGTGGAACAAATATATGCAGTGGAATTGATTGGAGGTGCTACCAGAGTGCCAAAATTACAGGTTTGAATAATCTTTTTCCTTTTAGGACCATTCTTTTAGCAAAGTGCTCATAGGGAGGGGTGGGAGTAGAACTGCAGATATACAATGTTGAGCTCCATTCTTTATAGTATTGTCTCAACAGTCAACATTTGTTTTCCATATATCATTATCTATTTATTGTCAAATGAAATTGCAGCACTTTCTCTTTTTACCTGTGTATTGTTTAATAAAGTGTTTGCTCTCTAGTTTTACAGATGAAGTACTTTTCTCAGCAGTCCAGCATTAATGTAAGCTTATTGTTATTCTGCTTCATATTTTCACAGGCTAAGCTTCAAGAGTTCCTTGGGAGAAAAGAACTTGATAGGCACCTTGATGCTGATGAAGCAATTGTTCTTGGTGCAGCTCTGCACGCTGCGAATTTAAGTGATGGAATCAAATTGAACCGCAAACTAGGAATGATTGATGGTTCCTTATACGGTTTTATGGTTGAGTTGAACGGTCCTGATCTTTTGAAAGATGAAAGCTCTAAGCAGTTACTTGTACCACGAATGAAGAAACTCCCGAGTAAGGTAAATCAGTTGATGGTTCATGCTTAATGTGACTGCATTTTATAAGAATAGTGAATTGATCAATTTTATTCTCCAATTTTACTTATCAATTGTAGTATTGTTTACTTGACAGATGTTCAGATCCATTAATCATAATAAAGATTTTGAAGTTTCACTAGCTTATGAAAGTGAACATCATTTGCCAACTGGTGTTACCTCTCCAGAAATTGCTCAATACCAAATATCTGGTTTGACAGATGCAAATGAGAAGTAAGGATAAGAAACTTCCTGACCTTTTATTGACGCAATTGCTGATTTAAGCTCCGTAAGGAATTGTTTTTCATGCAAAATCTTTAGAAACACTGATGCTCCTTATTTTTGTTTCTGCAATGTTCTTCTAGATACTCATCTCGAAATCTGTCGTCCCCCATCAAGGCAAACATACATTTCTCTCTTAGTAGAAGTGGAATTCTTTCCTTGGATCGGGCAGATGCTGTTATTGAAATTACAGAGTGGGTGGAAGTTCCTAGGAAGAATTTGACTGTAGAGAATTCAACTATTTCATCAAACACATCAGAAGAATCTGGTGCTAGGAATAATTCCGAGGAAAGCAATGAAAGTGTGCAAACTGATAGTGGTGGGATTAGTAAGACCTCCAATATTAGTGCAGAGGAGCAAGCTGCTGCAGAACCTGCTACAGAGAGAAAACTGAAAAAGAGGACCTTTAGGGTACCATTAAAGGTGAAAGCTAACTGACCACCCTTACTTTGTAGTCATTTAGACTTGCTAGTGATTTTCACGCGAAAAATTGAAACTTGATCTTCTAACATACTCTTTTCTTCTTGCGTCTTCCTTTTTTTCTTTTTTGCTTTTTACTGGTGGCAGATTGTTGAGAAGATAACGGGACCTGGGATGTCTCTATCTAAAGACATTCTTGATGAAGCTAAAAGAAAATTACAAGCACTAGACAAAAAAGATGCAGAAAGAAAAAGAACTGCCGAGTTAAAAAATAATTTAGAAGGATATATATACACTACTAAAGAAAAGGTTGGTAGAAAGCAATATGCTTATGGTTTTGTTTTATCTTGAAGGCCTTCATTTCATCTCTTATATGATGGGTAAAGCTTTATCCTTTAAGATTTCCAATTTTCTTTCAGAGATTCATTTAAAGGTTGGCCTTTAATTAGTTGACTTTGTTTAAGTTTATACTGAAGGACATGAACTCCTGGTCTTGATTATTATTTTTAAGAAAAAATCCATCAAAAGAGAATTAAGAAATGAAATAATGAGGAGAAACATTTTTCAAAACCCAAAGTAACCTAGTCTCTAGCCAAATTAACTTATGAATGCCCAATCCATTTATCTTCATTTTTAATCTTTTCCCTTCATTCATCATCATCTGCATCTACTTGGAGTATTTTTTGTTGCTTGCCGTGTATTTGTCTTGGAGGAGAGAGGGTGGAATTTGGGAATGATGCTCCTAGTCATATTATATTGATTTACATACTGCACAAACTTCAAGCCTATTGCTATTCTTTTTTTTTTTTTCTCAGAATGTTAAAAATGGACTAATTTAACTATTTATTTTTCAACTTGTTCTTAATGCTTTCCATATTTTGTCAGATTGAAACTCTGGAGGAATTTGAAAAAGTTTCTACCAGTGAGGAACGCCAGTCCTTCGTTGAGAAGCTTGATCAGGTTTCAACCTTTTCCTTGGGCGACAAAAAGAAATGTTTTTGATATGAACTTTGACTCAAGCTTGTTGCATTCTGTCAGGTACAAGATTGGTTGTATACAGATGGTGAAGATGCCAATGCTACAGAGTTTCAAGAGCGTCTGGATCAGTTAAAAACTGTTGGAGATCCAATTTTCTTTAGGTCTATATTTTCAGTTATAGTATAGCTCTATTAATTTTACTATGTATGCCTTTGTAGTGTGGTAAAGTTTTTCTAAATGGGTTAACATCTGTTTCAGGTTAAAAGAGCTTACAGCTCGACCAGCAGCAGTTGAGTATGCCCACAAATACATCGATGAGCTGAAACAGGTACCATGAACAACCTTCTGATGTAATGTGCTTTGCCACCTTTTATTTTCTTTGTTTGTTTTCTTTTTGAAACTGAATTTTTTTTTTTTTTTAGAGTCCAATTATCTTCAATTGATCCATGTAGCTAGGTTACAAATAGTGGGATAAGTCTTGGTTGTTGTAGTTGTTGCTATTGAGTTCTCTATGAACTTGTTTGATTCAGGGGTAGTTTGTTGTTGTTTTTGTTGCAGTTTCTGTTTCGATTTCTTTTCTCTTGTCATTGTGAAGGAGGATTTCTTACGTGCCAATGTGCATAGCACCATCAGCATATTCCTCTCCAACCACCTTTTTTACCGTTGTATCATCCTTTTTATTTACTTTTTCCCCTATCCCTATGTAGACATTGTTCGAAATGGTTTTACTGATATTTAGTTTGTGATAGAGCCCAATAGTGTGGATTGTTATATGTACTTAGGTTGCCAGCTCGAATAGTAGGATAAGGTTTGGTAGATGTTCTTGCTACTTTGTCCACCCTGCTCATGGCCCAACCTGCTCTGACTTCTTATATATATCATACCTATTTTTCCCCAGTGTGTATGTCATTCTATTAAAATAATTGGGGTTAGATAAGGAAGAAGGAAAGGAGAGAAGATGAATATCAAAATAATGCTCTATTAGATTTAGGGATGTGCAAAATAACCAAAAAATTGGGTCGAACCATGAACCAAACCGAATCGCCCCATAAAATAACCGGTTTTTAAAAAACCAGTTCATGAACCGAACCGGTTTCTAAAGAACCGGTTCATGAACCAAACCGGTTTTTAGAACCGGTTTGAGAACCGAACCGTTTCCGAACCGAACCGAACCACTTTTAAACCGAACTGAACCACTTTTTATAATTTTATTTTATAAATTTTTTATTTTTTTCTTTTCAAAAGAGGGTCGACCCGAACCGGTTCCGAACCACTTCCGAACCACTTCCGAACCGAACCAGTTTTGAACCGAACCACTTCCAAACCGAACCAGTTTTGAACCGAACCGAACCACTTTCAAACCGAACCATTTAAACCAATTCGGTTCGGTTTTTCAAAAAATCCGGTTCGGTTCGACCCATGCACATCCCTAATTAGACTATATGGTGTGTTATGATGTGATCCCAAACACTAACCTAATGCTTTACTAATGACCTGGTTAAGTACTAGTATTACTAATACAAGCCGAAGCTTGCTAATACAGTAAGATTATTAACCTAATTAAATAAGGAAACATAATGAAATCAGGAAACAACTCTTAAGATTGCTTCCTCAATTAGATAACAAATTGATTCTGCAATATATTCTAAATATCTTCTAAGGTATTCTAAAGATATTATAAATATATTTTGAGATACTCTTTGATATTCTAAAGTTTTTTTTATTTTCTTATTTATTTTCTAGTAGCAAATCCTATAAAAGCACATATTTTTAGATGAATATTAGAGAGAATCTTATGAACATATGATGTGCAGTCAGTTTTTATGCTGACCCGATAGGAATTGTAATATGATAGAATGAGAAGATTGTGTCTGCATTATCTCTATGGCGTTAATTCGGCATCTGTAACTTGAAAGAATGCAGAGATTGGTATTCCTATGCTGTTATGTTAGGACTCATTTGCAAGGTATGAGACTTGGAATCCCATATTGGTTGTATGGGCAACTAATGTGGGGTTTGTAAGGCCTTGGGTACTCCCACTCTTTGAGCTAGCTTTTGGGGTGGTGCACCTCAAGGTTCTTATCACATTATTGGGCGGAGAATTTATAATTAATTTGATATAACTGGCTACATTCATTCTGTTGTTTATCCAATTTTCATCATGTCAGCACTCGTGCCTGTTCCTATAAAATCATACACAAAAAAATACACTTCATAAAATCATATAATCAATATGATATGCAGTGATTTTTTGTAGAAAAGAATATTATGTTAAAGTTAAGCAAACCAAATGTATGTACAATGCACAATTTATTGGCTATACTCTGGGAGATATCGGAAGAGTATACTTTGATTTGCAAAATTTTCTTTTCAACCTCAGCTAGCTATTTTGTAAAGTAACTTGAATCATTTATATATGTATCTTTTGCTGACATCTGTAGATTATACAAGAGTGGAAATCAAACAAGTCTTGGCTTCCAAAAGAACGAGTAGATGAGGTATTTAACTTAATTTGAAATTTTGAATAATCTTGAATCCATTAAAATTGATGGGTTATATTAGGAAAATTCATTTTGTTCTTTTTGGGTTGCTAAATTGCAAGGTTATAAATGATGCCGAAAAGTTAAAGAATTGGCTGGATGAGAAAGAGGTTGAGCAAAAGAAGTAAGTTCCTGTCATGGTAATTTAGTTGTTCTTGTAGTTATTTGTTTTTTATTTTTTACATTGGTCATTTGAATATTATGCGTGGACTTTGCAAGAGTGAAAAGAAGCATCTTAACGAGTAGATGCTTGTATAAACATTTATTATTTTTGTTAAGGTCCTCTTAGAATTCTAATACTGAGTTATGTATCTTTATTTCTAATCTATGATACTTTATACGTGCTTTGCTGCAACTGGTGCAACAAATACATTTTTAGTTATAATCTGGTGTATTTTTCTTTGTTTAAAAATAATTTTGCATGATTAATTTCTACCTTAATGATATTGATCCAAGTGAAAGAAGTTGTCTTTGGAAGTGGTTTCCTTTCATCTTCTATTACCCTTCTAAGGAAGAAAGACTAAATGGACTATGATTTGGGCAATTTATATATAGCACAAAATCTGATAAATGAAAAATAGGCTATGATGAAAAGAAGGAGTGTTTTTCTGAATAAACTTCTGATTCATTATTTTTGAGAGACCCAATAGGTCCAATTTATATTGAGTACAGAGAACAATGCTAATAAATAATAACAGTAAACTAAGAGGCATATTTACAATAACAAGAAAGACTAATAAATAAGGGAACAGATAGCAAGAAAGTAATAATGATAATCTAGAATATTCTACACTCCCCCTCAAGTTGGGAGATATATATTGATCATTCCCAACTTGCTGATCAAATCCTCAAAAGTCGGCTTAAGTAATCCTTTGGTGAGAATATCTGTCGTTTGTTCCTTGGTAGGTATATATGATAAGCATACACTACCGTCTTCTAATTTTTCTTTGATAAAGTGACGATCGACTTCCACATGTTTTGTTCTGTCATGATGGATAGGATTTTGAGCAATGCTGATAGCAGCTTTATTATCACAATATAATCTGATAGGTAGGGAATAAGAGATCTTCAACTCTTCCAGAAGCCTTCTTAACCAAATTCCTTCGCAAATGCCATGGGCTAAAGCCCGAAATTCCGCTTCTGCACTACTTCTTGCAACAACAGTTTGTTTCTTACTTCTCCCAGGTCACAAGGTTTCCCCAGACATAAGTACAATATCCTGAAGTAGATCTTCGGTTCATTGCAGAGCCAGCCCAGTCTGCATCTGTATAAATTTCAATCATCCTTTTGTTCCCCTTTTTAAAGAGAATTCCTCGACTAGCGGTGTTTTTGAGGTACTTGAGAATTCTATAAACAGCACTAAGGTGTTTTTCCTTAGGAGAATGCATGAATTGGCTAACCATACTTACAGCAAAAGCAATATCAGGACGAGTGTGAGACAAATAGATTAATTTCCCCACTAGTCTCTGGTACTGCTCCTTATCGACATCTTCCCCGTCCTCAACTCCCATTTTGATATTAGCTTCAATTGGAGTCTCTGCTGGCTTGCACCCAAGCATACCTGTTTCTTGCAACAGGTCTAGAATGTATTTTTTCTGAGTTAAGGAAACTCCTTTCTTACTTCGAGCAACTTCCATGCCAAAGAAGTATTTGAGAGATCCAAGATCTTTTAGTTCAAACTGGTCAGGTAAACATTTTTTTAAAGAGGCTATCTCCTCGGTATCATTACCAGTGACAATTATGTCATCAACATAAACAATGAGGATAACAATTCTTCCTTTGTCGGAGTGTTTAAAGAATAAAGTGTGATCAGTCTGAGCTTGGGTGAACCCTTTTCCCTTAACAACTTGAGTAAATTTCCCAAACCATTCTCTGGGAGATTGTTTAAGTCCATAGAGAGACTTCTGCAACTTGCATACAGAACCATCTCCTTTTTCAAAACCAGGAGGTGGATCCATGTAAACTTCCTCATGTAGATCACCATTCAAGAAGGCATTCTTGACATCTAACTGTTGCAATGGCCAATCAAGGTTGGCAGCAAGAGATAGCAGAACGCGGATAGTGTTAAGCTTGGCAACGGGAGCAAATGTCTCCTGATAATCTATCCTATGAGTCTGAGTAAATCCCTTAGCAACTAATCTGGCCTTATACCTATTGATGTTGTTGTCTGCATTAAATTTTATTGTGAACACCCACTTGCAACCAACAGTTTTCTTTCCTTTAGGTAATGTCACAAACTCCCATGTTCCATTTTTTATAAGTGCATCCATTTATTCTAATACGACGTTCCTCCATTTTGGGTCATCAAGTGCTTCTTGGATATTTTTGGGTATCCTGGTACTATCTAACATAGTATTGAAAGCACGAAAACCTGGAGATAACTTCTCATATGAGATATAATGGGAAATAGGATGAGCAGTGCAAGATCTAGTACCTTTCCAAAGGGCAATGGGCATATCAATGTTGGTTGTACTAGTGCATTCAAGTGGGTTGCTAGAGCAAGGACTCGAGTCAGGATCCTGGCAGTCTAGAGTCTCTTGATGTGTTTTGCGCCTGCTGTAGAATTTTCCCCATTTACCAGGAGGATCACAAGGACCGGGAGGATCAGCGGTAAGCTTGCTTTCCGTGGTGTGTCAGGTCGCGGGTTCGAATCAGTCTCTCTGCAAAAAGCAGGGGAAAGACTGCCTAGAGTATTCCCTTCCCCAGACACTCACGAAGTGGGTATTTGAACTGGGTCGGCCCTTACCAGGAGGATCACAAGGACCGGGAGGATCATTAGACTCAGGTATAGTTGCTCCCCCTGTTTCCTTCCCAATAACTCCCCCTGTTTCCAAAGGCCAAGGTAAGACAACAGCTTCATTTGGTTTCCCAGGCTTATCTTCATCCATACCAGTAGACTCCCCCTGAAGAGAAGTCGGGGAAAAAAAGGATTGTGTCTCATAAAAGGTAACATCCATGGAAACAAAGACCTTACGGAGAGAAGGTGAGTAACACTTATAGCCTTTTTGATTAGGGGAATATCCTATGAAGACACATCTAATAGATTTAGGGTCAAGTTTGGACCTTTGATGTGGAGGAATATGTACAAAGACCACAGAGCCAAATATTTTAGGAGGAAGAGAAGAAAGAGCACTGAAAGAAGAAAAAGATTTAGTAAGACAAGATAAAGGAGAATGAAAATTTAGTACCCGAGAAGGCATCCGATTAATGAGATAAGAAGCTGTCAAGATGGCTTCCCCCCATAGATATTTAGGGACATGCATCGTGAATAAGAGAGCTCGAGCAACTTTAATTAGATGTCTATTTTTCCTTTCAGCCACCCCATTTTGTTGAGGGGTATTCGGACAAGAACTTTGATGAATAATTCCATACTGGTTTAGGTAATCTCCAAGAACATAATTAAAATATTCAGTGCCATTGTCTGTTCGCAGAATTTTGATAGGAGTCTGGAATTGTGTTTGAATCATAGCATGAAAGTTTTTAAAAGTGGATGCAACATCAGACTTGTCTTTTAAGAGATATACCCAACTTACCCTAGAATGATCATCAATGAAAGTAATAAACCAACGAGCACCCGAAATATTTTTTTCACGAGCAGGTCCCCAAATATCACTATGAATCAATGTAAAGGGAGAAGATTCATGATATTTCTTAGGAAAATAAGTGACACGAGAATGCTTTGCAAGTTGACAAAAATCACAAAGAAAGGAACTTGGCTTTTTATTGATAAATAAGTTAGGGAATAACTTCTGAAGTTAAACAAAATTTGGGTGCCCTAACCTACGATGCCATAACAAAACATCATTACAGTCATCTGATAAATATAGAGAGTGGTTTGAAAAAATCCTCCTTTCACAATGATCCTCCTCCAAATAGTAGAGCCCTTCTTCTTCTCTAGCACTGCCAATCATCATCCCCGAGTCCTGCTCCTGAAAGATACAAGCATTTGCAGAAAACTTAGCAACACAATGCAACTCAACAGTAAGCTTGCTAATAGAGATGAGGTTACAAGTAAGGGAGGGAACATGAAGGACAGAGTTCAAAATAATATGCTCAGAAAGTTTTATGGATCCCTTGCCCGCAATAGTGGAGAAATTTCCATCAGCTGTTCTTATTCGTGACGGGTGATAGTAAGGGGTATAGGAAGAAAATAAGGTTGCATTACCTGTAATGTGATCAGAGGCTCCTGAATCAAGGATCCAACGATTACTACGTTCAACATGGAATGCCATACCTTTTTGAACAACATGACTAGTTGCCTCAGCAGGTTGAGACATCAATTTCTGAAATTGCTCATACTGGGCCTTAGAGAGGAAAAAACCATCGGAATTTGAAGGGACATGAGACCCCTCCCCCTTATCTTCAGAAGATACTTGATTAGCACGATTCTTGTTCTGTCCTTTTGGTTTCCAGTTTGGTGGTTTGCCATGAATTTCCCAACATTTTTCACGGGTGTGACCACCCTTATTGCAATGAGAAAACCAACGGTCAGAACGTTTTGAATCCCCAGAAGGACGAACAATATTCTTTGCTATAAGGGCAGACCCATTAGAGGACTTAAGAGTCCTTATCACCCAACATTACCTTTCGACGAAGCTCCTCCCTTCGTACCTCAGAAAAGGCAGTGGCAATGGAAGGTAATAGTTTTTGCCCCAAAATTCTTCCAGTAACATCATCCAGATCATAATTAAGGCCAGCAAGAAAATCATAGAGACGCCTTTTCTCTATATAATTTTTGAATATTGCATTAGCGTCTAAACCTTGAAGGTCTGCTTTATCATAAAGATCCAACTCTTGCCACAATGTTTTTAGAGCAAGGAAGTATTCAGTAACAGTCATCCCCCCCTTGGCGTAAATCTTTCACCTTGGTGTTGAATTCAAAAGCCCGAGAGGCATTGCCCAGGTCAGAGTAGTATTCTTTAACAGCTTCCCAAATTTCTTGAGCCGTATCAAGGAATAAATAAATTTGACTGATATCTGGTTCCATAGAATTAGTCAGACATGTCATGACCAAAGCATTTTCAGTCACCCAAGCATCATAGCCAGGTTCATGTTTTGCTGGTTGAACCTTTTTTCCATCCAGATACCCCATCTTCCCTTTAGCCCGGATAAACAACTTAACAGATTGACACCATTGCACATAGTTCCTATCGTTTAAACGGTGATTGGTGATCTGCATTGCTGGGTTGTCTTCAGAAAACGAAGAAATGGGAAGGGGTGAGGTTCCGGTCGAAATTCCAGATGAATTTTCAACATTTTCAGTGTCCATGGCTTCCTAACAACAATACCCAGAAAAAAAAAAAGTTCCTCCAAATATGATTTTGACCCTCAAAACATGAAGAGGGGAAGGCCGTCGATCAGAACGAGGTATGACTTGCCGGAAAAAAATGATGGGATGGCGGCGCGTGGACCACACGCGCCGGCGAAGCTGAAGGATGGTGGTGGCGCGTGGCGGCGCATGGCTGGTTTCCGGCGACGGGTCTTTTGTTGGCTGGCTCGGAATTTTGTTCTGGATCTAGTGGTGGCCTTGGTTTTGTGGTTGGAGGTGTCTAGGTGAGGGTTCTGACCTTGGCAGAAGCAAAAACACGAAAAAGGAATGGAAGGAAGACATAAAAAGAAATTAGAACGGGGAAGAGACTGGATTATAACCAGCTCTTGATACCATGATGAAAAGAAGGAGTGTTTTTCTGAATAAACTTCTGATTCATTATTTTTGAGAGACCCAATAGGTCCAATTTATATTGAGTACAGAGAACAATGCTAACAAATAACAACAGTAAACTAAGAGGCATATTTACAATAACAAGAGAGACTAATAAATAAGGGAACAGATAGCAAGAAAGTAATAATGATAATCTAGAATATTCTAGAGGCTATATAATGAAATATTATATGTTAGATTAAGGTTTATTGTCATATAAAAGTCTCTTCTGGCAAACCATACGTGCATGTAATGCAGCATATTATGAGGTAGCCTAGGTTCCTCTTGCTTTACGCATTAGAGACTGTTTTGTGCAAGGTTTCCTTGTCTGTTTTATACTACTTATTTTCTAGATAAAAGTTTTCCTCAGATTGTTCATTCGAGGGTGAGCCTTTATCCCCGTGCTCTCTGTAAGGACTATGTAAATGATTTCACGTTGAGCAATGGGTCATTTGAATCATTCATTAATAGCTTCAAAGTTTTAGACTATTTCCTAGAGATTAGTAATTTGTCTTACTTTCTTTGAGATTATATTGTACTTTTTTGTATATGCTTCGGAATATTTATGAAAAATGGACTAGTCTAGATTTGTAAAGCATTCGTTTTCCCATATTCCTGACTACGGATTTGTGTTTGGTCATTGAGGCAATTGCAGTGTGCACGTAATAGTTTTAATGTAATTGGTTATTAATTTCTTATTTTTTATTTGTTTTGAAGTACATCTGGATTCAGTAAGCCAGCATTTACATCTGAAGAAGTTTATTTAAAGGCGTTAGATCTGCAAAATAAGGTACTGTCTGTCTCTTCTACTTTTCTAGATCAAGAAAGTGTATTGGCATGAGGTTTTACTAGTCCATGAAAGCAGTGCCTTTGTTGTTGATGTTTTCTATGTACATTTACAGGTTGCCAGTATTAATCGAATTCCAAAGCCCAAGCCTAAGATTCAGAAGCCTATAAAGAACGAAACCGAGAGCAATGGGCAGAACACGGATAATTCCAATTCGACCTCATCTGATGATTCCTCTTCAAGTGATCATTCCGCTGACAATTCTGAAGGTCCAAGGGATGAAACGGTTGATGAGCAACTTCACGATGAGTTATGATCAACTGGAATGCATGTAGGTCCAGTTTTAATCATCAACCTGCAAGATTTATAATTAGAGTAGATTGATAATGGTAGAATGCATAGATGAAAAGGACGTAGTGTCAGTTTTCAGCGAGAGAGAGAGAGAGAGAGAGAGAGAGAGAGAGAGAGAGAGAGAGAGAGAGAGAGAGAGAGAGAGTTGAGGGAATATTTATTTACTGGATGAATGCTGAAATTTTGAGGTTAGATGGTTAGTACTATAATTGATAATTATTTTCCCTTTGCTATTTAAGGGGGGTAAGTTGTAATTTACTGCTATATGAAGTATTATATTTGCTGAACCACATAATGTGACAGGAAAAAAAAATCTTTATAAGACTAAGAAATTTGCTCGAATCACCACCTTACAGAAATTTTGCTCAAGTGAGCTCCCGTATAATTCTAGACGAATTTTTTTATTTTTTTTAATAAGCAGCAGACGTGATTTATCCTTTTTATTTTAAATTAAGTTTCCTAATAATGCCACATTTGAATGATTTTATTTAAAACTTGATTAGCACTTGTGAAATACAAATAATGTATTAATAAAAAAAGTTTTAATGTTTCTAAAGTGAATGTAGATAATTAGCTCTCAAAATGATATCGTTTTGGATTGAAAAATTAAAAAATTATAATGACAAAGACTATTATAATCCTGAAATAAATTATAATTACAAAAATACTTTGATTTTCGCCTTAAAATGACGTTGTTTTGGATTTATTGTAGATAACTATTTACATTGACACTAGAAAAACAAATCCATAAAAAAATTTAGTAGATTTAATTTTTGTTTTAAAGAATAGGGAATTATGATTAGTTCTATGGTATAGTACGTTGATTTGTTCTCTTGGTTCACTTTTTCTTGGTTAAAAACTGAGTAAATTGTACACATTTTTTAAGAGATGTTTAAATTATACTATTTTTTTTTATTTTTAAAAGTACTCTTTATTGAGAAATTATTATGCGCTGGATTATAATCTGTTCGTTTTATCTATTTTAATGTGAACGAGTGTAAAATTTTTAGCTCTTATCTGATATTTTTGATTCATATTATTTAATTTTGCATTTAAAAATAAAATGTAGATTTTGAATGAAATTTCGGGTGTTCTAAATTTCATTTCATCTTCTCAAGTCTTAATAATAAACACCAGGAAAAAAATTAATAATGAAGGTATTCTAAATTAGTTATTGCGTACACTAAGATTTGTAAAGAGAAAATATGTTCCTAAGAAAAATTTCGTAGTTTATTGTTGCTAAGTGGTTTGTTTGCAAATAAATTGAAGCTTAAAACATTTTTATTTCTTAAGGAAAGAGAGTGCAATTTATCTATCAAAATTATTCTTTAATAATGATTTGACATATTATAAAATTTAAATAAGAACTGAGTAAAGAGACATGTTAAAATAGTATATTAAAATAAGGGTTTTATAAGAGTTATATTGTATGAAAAGTGATTGTGTTCGTTTTGCGTGCCGGAATTTTTTTATTTGTTTGCTGCGGGCCCCACAAAATGTTATGTGTGTAGGAAATTTTTTGTGGTCATGTTAAATGATAGATAATAAACCCTTAAAATAAATATATTTTGATAATAATGCCATGACGAAATTATATCTGTATGATGAATAAATAAATATTAAATGCTGAATAATTAGAAATTATTTTGTACCGCAAAGACGCCCTCAGTAGCCAACTGGTAAAAATAGAAAAGAACATTGTTGGCCATACACAATGGTAATTTTGGGTATTGAAATTAGATAGATTACATTTCTATTTATGTGTTAGCACTCCTAGAACTTAATTCCTTGTTTGGGATAATGAAATTATTTTTTTCTCCGCAATTTTTTATAGGCATCAACTCTTAATACTACGTAAATATTTTAAAAATCAAGTTTTAGACTTAGTTACATTTAAGCCACCCATTTTGAATATGACAAATATTATTTAAAAAAAATTCTGACTTAGCGACCGCTTCTTTGAAAAATTAGCACTTAATTATAAACAATTTTTAAGCATTGTCATAAATTATGATTATTGCTGTAAACCATTGAATAATTGTCATCTTTTTCCATAGCTGAAAAGAATGGCAATGAATGATTATTTATAATAATGTTGATAGTTATATTCTGAATTTGAAGGAACAGTTGAAGGAACACTGACCAAACTGTCACTGTTCATCAACTTTTTTACCTAAATGTCACGCGAACAGTCTTATTTTTCAATCTGCCACGGAGGCAAGTTCACTATCGGTGTAGCGAACCAAGTTCGCTACCCCATGTAGCGAACTTGGTGTCCACTATAAACGTGACACGTCAGCAAACCGAGTTCGCTATACCGGGTAGCATGTGTAAGGAATAGTTTCTTTTTTTTTTCTTTTTTTGAAATTGATCCTAATTAACTCTTTGAGGCAATCAGAACCCCCAGTATCCCCATGGGTTCGACTCTTTGAGCCGCCTATGAGACTAATCCAGAGTTCGGGTGCGAGTCCAAGGATTACGATACTTATGCCCCTCCCCAGATGGTGTTGGTGGGATTCGAACTGAAGTCCTCTTCCACCACTCAATCCCCATGCTATCAACCGAGCCACCACACTTGCGTATAGTTTCTTCTCTTTGATTTTTTCTTCTAATACCAATAACAAAATGATTTGACAACATTTGAAATACAATTAATCATGAGTTTGAATCGGCTTTAAATAAAAAATAAAAAGACATTAAATTGGGCCAAATAAGGTTGAGAAATTTGTTTGGATCACGTTATCGAATTTATTTATTTTTGAACAAATTCTACTAAAATAACATTGTTTTATATTAATTTTTTTCTCAAAATAATCCAAACATGATAAATATTTATAGTGATTAGGTTTTTTGGGAATTGATTAGATTAAAAAAAATAAATTCTGAGATCTAAACTTAATTAATTCAACTCAAACTTCTAAAATTGATTCGAGTCGAATTGATCTGATCATATAGCTTCAAACAAAATCTATTATCGGGAAGCATTCATCATGCAACATGACACAAAATTTTTTTTCTACACACATAATATTTTGTGGGGCTCACTTTTTGAAGCAAAAAAAAAAAAAAATTAAACACGCAAAATGAATCTCGATAACATTACATAATCATTTTTTTCCTATAACATAACTCTGATAAAACCCTAAATTAAAATGCACGTAAAGTAGGCATTTAATATTTTAATAAGCACTTTAACTTTGTGTTAATATAAATTAAAACTTATTTTTGTTTTTGGTTCACTACTAAAAATTAGAGTAACTGCATGTTGAATATATATTACATTCGAAAGAGGTAAACCAAATCCTAGCTCACTGTTGATTCCAAAATCAGGAAGTCCCTTATTCGATTCAAGCTGGTAAGTTTAGCCGTGGCTTTCTCTTATCTCTTACTCCCACTTTTCAAAATCGTATTTGGAAGTAGCTGCAGCAACCCCCCGATACACTCACTCTATATAACATGTTGGGATAAATTTTAAATCTCCATTTTTTATTAATGAGTAAGTTATGCCAGTTAAAATATTAATGAGTCAGTTATGTCAATTAAAATATTAATGAGTCAGTTACGTCAGTTATAAAGTAAAGAAAGTGTTATGTGTAGAGTTATGTTGGTCAGTTTTATAGCTTATAAATAGTCTTTGATAGTTTGTGTGATATGTAGATCAAGAGAAAGAGCAAGAGCAAGAAAGCAAGAATAGAAAAGAAAAGTTTTTTTTTTTATAGATATACAAACATGATTGTCTCTTGCATCTAAATGGATATTCAATTCTAACAAATTAGTATCAGAGCTTGGGCTATGGAGGAAAAGAACGAGATGAAAGTGCCACTCTTTTATGGAGATAAAGATGAAACATTGGTCTTCTTACTCTGTCTATAAGAATATTTTCGGAGAGAAAAAATCTTTGAAGAGGACAAATGGCATGAAGCGAGTAGATTTAGAGGAAGCACAATCAAATGGTTCCGGGACTACCACGATTTTAATAACATCTAGAAGAATTTTCAAATAACCTTTATAGAGTAACCCCAACCCCAGCTCTGAAATTCTCATGGGTTTCCAAATATGGAAAATACATACCCTCAATTTTGTTCCATGAATTGGTTTTCAAGGAGAAAAAACACCAAGTGAGGAATCCAAAGGTCCAATGCCATAACAACAATTACCAAGTAGTTATAAGTTGATGCATCATATCCAAAAGGGATCTCACCGGCGACCTTAACCGAATTTCTTCTATGAACTCATCAGGGAGTGTGTGAGTGAGTGTCATCTCCTTCTCATTCTTCAATGCCATTTGGTCGCTGTTTGGTTTCAACAGAGAAAGAGATTGAATCAGATTTGGCTTTTTGTAAACAGAAACAGCGAATCGCTCAAACATCAGTATGCAGGACGCGGGAATTCGCAATTAAAATCTAATCATATCCCTACATTATTGCTGTAAACATTTTATTTACTACACTGGTTTTTTTAAAATTTAAAATACCACCTGCTCCCCATATCTGGCAGCGCAATTGCTGGATTATTTTAGAGAAAAAAAAGCATAGGGGGTTACGGATGAGCAGAGATTGGGTGGTGGAAGAATGGGAGAATATATTAGGTATTATGGATGTAGTGCATCTTTTACTCACAGTATATGACACGTGTAAAAGTAAAATATATGTTGTGTGACTCGAAAATTTACCGAAAAGTGCATTCGGTAGCACTGTAGAAATTTTCAAACAATGACAATATAGAGCATGGGAGTTGCGGGGGTTGTCTCCAAAAGTTTTTTCTTATGTTCTTTTTCTTAGTTGGAAGTTCACTGCATCTTCAGCCATGGTATAAAGAGAGAGGGCACTGCAAGCAGGGGAAATCGATTCCCAAATTTTCCACCGCCATTCACCTAGATGCATCAAACCAGATACAAATTTGATATTTAGCTTTGATCTTGAGTGAGACAATCATTTCGTCTTTAGTGAGACAATCATTTCGTTCCGCAGAGGATAAAATTTTTTTTAACCGGGGAAAAGTTATTTGGAATATAGTGAGAAAGTGAATTTGGTAGGTTAAAAAAAGTTATTTGGTAGGCAAAAATACTTTCGAAAAAATTGATTTAAATTTACTAATTCTGTTATGGACCTGTACGAAAGGCCCACATAATCGGCCCACTTCAGCAACCCAGTGAGAGGCCCATATAATCAAGCCCGTTTGGAAAACCCGGCGACGCTCAAACTCGGCCAAGGATAAGTCCCGGGACAACGTAACAGATTACATTTAAAGGCGCGTAACGCACGGCACGTTACCATCCGTAACGGCCGACCAAGCTGTAATGGCCACCGCGCCATGATAGCTCAGCTCCACATACAAACCCTAGGAGCAGCCCCTATAAAAGGAAGTGCTATTCGACGGTAAAAGACACTCTGATTATTCGACTCACTATCTTCACCACACTGGTACTACAACCACACACTTTACTCTATATTTAACGATCAAGCTAGGTTTAGGGATATCTTTACAACAGATATTCCTAACCAAGGCAATACGATCCAAATTGACCCATCAGCCTAATAGGGCTGAACATTCCTGTCTCTAAGACAGAACATTGGCGCCGTCTGTGGGAATCGAACCCACGACTCAACAATGGTGGTCCACACGAGAAGCAACAGCCAGCCTAATCCACCGCTGGATCCGGTTTTGGAGGAGGTCAATCAACCCCAAAACCGGCCGAATGATGGTGTGGACCACGATCATGTCCATCTCAGCGAAGACGTCTCTGACACTGCTTCTACCCCAATGAGGCAGGAGCGGAATCAGTCAGACGCTTTGGCCCCACTAAGGACAAACCCGTCCTTACCTGCCAGGGAATTAGCCGGGAATGTCGCCCAATCGGTAGATCCCGAATCCCGGGTGGCCCAGAATGCTCTTGCCGTCGTTCTACAACGAATGCCGGAGATGGAGAATCGTACCAACCTTCAACGCCAGCACGACCTCCGAACAATGCGTGATGAACATCTGAGAGGAATCCGTGACCTAGAGCATCGCTTGAGGGGGATAATTGAACCCCGGCGAGATGGCAGATGAAGCCACAACGGCAATAGCCAGGAAGGACTTCGCAATCCATCTCAACAGAACCAGGCTCAAAGAGCTGGACCTAGCCCAGCACATGATGAGAACAATGCAGCTATGGCAGGGCAAACCACAACTCCACCAGCCACGAATCAGGTCCCCCAGATGGGGGCTGATATTCCGAGGAACCAGGAAGAATTGCATCCTGATAAAGGAAGACATACTACTGAACCCGGTTCATATAAAAGAAGGTATAGTAGGGGGCAATACAACAACAGCCCCTTTACAAGTGCGATTTTGAATGCTCCTTTCCCGGAGGATTTTGATTCTGCGCGCTTACCAAAATATGATGGGAGGCAGGACCCACAGGTCCACATCGATGCTTTTGACACTGATATGTATATCAGAGGGATTGATGAACCCCTCATATCTCGGATATTCGCCATCACCTTAACAGGAGCAGCACAAGCATGGTTCTCCACCCTCCTTGCCAATTCAATCAGCTCCTTCGAGGAATTCGGGCAGCGCTTCCTCCTTAATTTTGCCACAAGCAAAAAGCACCCGAAATCCGAGTTCGCACTCGAAAAAATACGCCAAAATCAAAGCGAAACCCTCCAAGGATACCTTAATCGGTTTAAAGATGCTGCCCTGCAGGTGCCGAACTTACCGGAGAATTTCCATGTTCACCTCATTATGGCCGGCTTGGACGGAGCTTCCAGACTTGCCAAATCGGTTTACAAAGATCCTGTAAAAACACTGGAAGAATTCAGAACCCGATCCAAGAAATACTTGGAACTCGAGCAAATGGAGATAGCAAATGCTCTGCCAGACGAGGAAAAAGGGGTAAGTCCAAAAGACAAGAATCTGGTGCCACAGTCACAAGACCGGCCCGACTTCAAGAAAAAAGATAACAGACCCCGAATTTCCGACTCTCGAGATCGTGTTGGAAGGTATGATAAGTACACACCGCTGAATGCTCCACGCTCTCAAATATGGCGAGAAGTAGCCATGACAGAAATGAGGAAGGTGGATAGACCCCGACCCATATTTAACAGAGGAGGGCTGGACAAATCCAAATACTGCGCATTTCATGATGGGCCCGGTCACACAACTGATCAGTGCTGGGATCTCCGAGATGTAGTAGAAAAATTCGTAAGAGATGGAAGGCTGCGACAATATGTGATCCAGACACAGGGAGCCAAGAATAACAAAAGGAAATTCGACAATAGAAAAAGAAACAGAAGCCCAGCGCCGGATAGCAAGGCCCCAGAGAATAAAATCTCGGCCAAGGGACCTAGTCATGAGGAATTCCCGGAAGTAGCCTTCGAATGTAATGTAATCAGTGGAGCTCTTGGAGGAGGCGGCGACACGATGAATGCAAGACGGAAATACTTGAGGGAAGTTCTCTCTATTAGAGATCACCCCACTTTTAAAGAAACCCAAAGGGTTCCAGATCCTCCTTTGTTGTATTTTTCAAAGGAGGATATGCAAGGAGTCATGCCAGGACATGTTGATGGGCTGGTTATTGCTGGGACCCTAGTCAACTGCCGGGTTAAAAAAATCTTCGTGGACGCAGGATGCTGTGCTGACATTATATTATGGGATGCATTCAAAAAAATGCATCTCGACGAGGAAGATCTCCACCCTTGTAAAACAATGCTGATAGCCTTTAACGGGCAACACACCACTCCAAAAGGGTATATAGACCTAAGGTTGACTTTAGGGACAAAACACGCGTTCAAATCAGAATGGGTGCGGTTCATAGTAGCCGACTTTCCATCAGAATACAATATAATCTTACGACGACCAACAGTACACCACTGGGACATGATGGTTTCCACCAAACATCAGAAGATTAAAATGGTGAGTGACACCAATGAAATAATCACCATTTGTGGTGATCAGAAGGAATCACGAGGATGTTATTTTGACACAATTAAAGAAGGCAAAAGCGGATCTTCAAACCTCCCTCGAATTCACCCAGGAGATAAACATACCAAAGATGTCGCTTCTCCACACAAAGGAAAGTCGGTCAATGTAGTGGAACTCGACATGAGGGAGGAAACAATTCCACGACCAGAACCCGATGGAGAGCTGGAAGATTTGGTACTGGGGGATGAGCCCGGCCAGTACACATGAATTGGTAAATTCACTGATCCCTTACTCAAAGCAGAGATTGCCAAGTTTCTCAGAGGAAACAAGGATGTCTTTTCCTGGACTTCATCTGAAATTCCGGGTATCGACCCAAAATTCTGTTGCCACAAGTTGGCAGTCTATCCGGGCTCAATTCCAATTTCGCAAAAGAAGAGGAAATTAGGACCCGAATGACAGCAAGTCTTGGCAGAACATGTCAAGGAACTCTTGGAGGCCGGTTTTATCCGAGAAATTCAATATACAACATGGTTAGCAAATGTTGTGATGGTTAAAAAGCCAAATGGCAAATGGAGAGTTTGTACCGACTATACAGATTTAAACAAAGTCTGCCCCAAAGACTCATATCCAATGCCCAACATAGACCAGCTGGTAGACAACTCGGCATGTTTTCAGCTTCTATCCTTCATGGATGCATATTCAGGTTATAACCAAATTCCGATGTATCCAGAGGACCAGGAAAAAACTGCTTTCATTGCTGAAAAAGCAAATTATTGTTATAATGTCATGCCATTTGGGTTGAAAAATTCAGGGGCAACATATCAACGAATGATGAATAAGGTCTTCGAAGATCAGTTGGGGAAAAATGTTGAGGTCTATATCGATGATATGATTGTAAAATCCTTCTGTGCTGCCACACATATCCAGGATTTGGAGCAGACCTTCAAAAAACTCAGGGCGTACTGCATTCGGCTAAACCCATCTAAATGCGCATTTGGAGTTCCTGCAGGAAAATTTTTGGGCTTCATGTTAACTCACCGCGGGATCGAGGCTAATCCCGAAAAATGCAGGGCGGTTCTAGACATGAAGGAACCACGAAACAAGAAGGAAATATAGCAACTGACGGGAAGAATTGCGGCCTTAACACGATTTTTACCAAAGTCGGCTGAAAACGCCCTCCCATTCTTTAAACTATTGAAAAAGGAGGCTGCGGAAGATTGGAATCCGGAGTGCCAACGGGCATTTGATAAGCTAAAGCAATGTTTAACAACCCCACCAGTACTATCAAAACCCGAGTTGGGAGACATCCTAATCCTATACCTGGCTGTAGGAGAAGAAGCTGTAAGCACGATCCTAATCAAGGAGACTGAGGGGGGTCAAAAGCCGATTTACTTCATCAGTAGAGCGCTACAAGGCGCAGAACTACGGTACTAAAAGCTGGAAAAAGTAGCATATGCTTTGCTAGTCACAGCAAGGAAGTTGCGGCCCTACTTCCAAGGGCACCAGATTAGGGTTCGCACTAACCAACCCGTTCGACAGGTGTTGCATAAACCAGACCTAGCTGGAAGAATGGCCAATTGGGCAATTGAACTAAGTGAATATGACATAGTCTATGAAAGCCGAAAGGCTATTAAATCACAAGCCCTAGCCGACTTCGTGATGGAGATGACTCCACCACACAAAGAACAAAGCCAAGTCGTGGATGCCTGGAAAGTTTTTGTAGATGGATCGTCCAACAAGAATGGAAGTGGAGCCAGGATCATACTCGAAAGTCCAGAAGGGGTTACCATAGAGCACTCTTTGAATCCGGGCTTTCCAACCTCAAACAACCAGGCAGAGTATGAAGCACTGATAGCCAGGTTGATGCAAGTCAAAGAGCATGGAGCCAACAATGTGGTGGTGTTCAGTGACTCCCAATTAATTACGTCTCAAATAGAAGGAAAATACCAAGCCAAGGGTCCCCTAATGGTAAAATACTTGCACAAAGTAAAGGAATTGATGGCCGACTTCAACATAGTACAAATCAATCATATACCTCGAGGAGAAAATGGCCGAGCTGATATTTTGTCAAAATTGGCCAGTACAAAAAATCCGGGAAACCATAGGACGGTAGTACAGCAAAGCCTAGCCACACCGAGTTGCGTGATGGTCATTACTACAACAACGGATTGGCGGCATCCCATTATAGAGTATCTCGAAAGGGGTACAAAGCCGGATGACGCACTGGAATCTCGCAAGTTAATCAGAGATGCGACACAATATACGATGATGAACAACCAATTGTTCAGGAAAGGGTTGCACACCCCAATGCTGAAATGTCTATACTATAAAGATGTTGAGTACGTCTTGTCAGAAATTCACGAAGGCATCAATGGGCATCATATGGGTGGCAAAGCACTGGCACGGAAAGCTCTCCGAGCTGGTTACTACTGGCCAACTATGGAGGCGGATTCTAGAGAGCATGTGAAAAAATGTGATAGTTGCCAAAAGCACGCTAAGCACATTCTCTCACCACCAGAAGAAATGAGGTACATCTCTGCTCCATGGCCATTCTTTAAATGGGGAATGGATCTCCTGGGACCCTTCAAAGCAGCTGAAGGACAACCGAAATGGCTAATCGTGACAGTAGATTATTTCACCAAATGGATAGAAGCCGAGCCAGTTGCCACCATCACCTCAGCAAGAATACAGAAATTCTTCGAGAAGAGCATAGTTTCCAGGTTTGGAATACCAGCCGAAGTGATTACAGACAATGGATCATAGTTTGTTGATAAAAATTTCCAACAGTTGATGAAGGACTTTCATATTACACATCGATTTGCTTCTGTCGAGCACCCACAATCAAACGGACAGGCCGAAGCAGCAAACAAAATAATTGTGGATGGCCTCCGGAAGCGAATGACAGATGCCAAAGGAAGTTGGGTTCAACAGCTACACTTTGTCCTTTGGGGATATAGAACAAGTACTCAAACATCAATAAGGGAAACCCCTTTTCGATTAACATACGGTTGTGAAGCTATGATACCGGTGGAAGTCGAAGAGACTTCTTGGAGACGAATGAGCAGTATAACACAAGGCGAGCAACAGAACAGTAGATTGCTTACTGCCGAGTTAGACCTCATTGAGGAAACTCGAGTCCTGGCTCATTGCCGAGACATGATGGCCAAACAGCAGATGGCGGCCAGACATAATAAGCAGGTGCGACCAAGAAGTTTCGAGGTCAATGATCTGGTTCTCAAAAGGGAAGATATTGGTAACCGAAATGCGTGGGAAGGCAAATTGGCTGCCAATTGGGACGGACCTTACCGGGTTCAGCATAAGCTCGGAAAAGGAGCATATGTCCTGGAAACAATTGAGGGCAAGCCAATTAAGAGAACATGGAATGCAGACAAGCTAAAGACATATTGCAGCTGAAAGACTATTAGCTTTTTTATAGACGAAGTTATCCTCTCTTAGGGACTTTATTTAAAAGCCAAATATGCTGGCACTATTCATGTAATACTCGAACTGATAATGAATAAATAAGGCTTTACTTCTTATTAAAGATTTACTCTTATTTGTTATTAGTATCGTATGCAAACCAAGGTATAAGACGCAATCAGCCAAGATGACCCTGATGAGGTCAAAATACCCAGCACCTTTTTGTATTCAAAAGGCACGGGTAGGTACCATGATTGCCTTTACCTTGAAAAAATTTATACACAGATGCGTCTGAAATGACGAAATGTTCTGTATGCAGATTTAGCTTATATAACTAAGTCAAAAAACATGCGTCATGGATAATGACAAAATCGGAATCCGTTTAACATGCTTTGACCTCGGCCAGGTCATATAAATCGAACTCGTGTAAATATGAGGGTTTTCAGAATGTATCAATCAAAAAACTTTGGTTACGAAAGCAGTTGATATATGAAAACCGGGTATAAAACTGGAAATATTCATTACATCTTAAAAAGAGGCTCTTAAAGAGCCCCAAAAAAAATTCGAAACAAATAAAAATTAAGAGGCAGAAGGAGGATGAATGCTGGTTCCTCGCCTTCTTCCACTACGGCTCTATCTTCACTTGGCGTAGCCGAGTCACACGGCGGAGATTCTGGAGGGCAACCAACGATAGCACCATTGCTCACGTAAGCCTGAGAATGGATGCCACGGGTGACGAACTGAAGACCCGGATTCACAACTCGCAGTTGGCTGAGAGCATTCTCAAAAGTGCCAGTTATGGACTTTTCGAGTTCGCTCCGGTATGCTTGGGCAGTACCTTCCGTTTCCTCCAGCTTTGCCTCCATATCTTCGAACTTCAGCTTTAAGTTTGTCAGGGATTTATGATTAAAGTCATGCACATATTTCAGATCTTTGTATTCCTTCTGGAGCTTAGCAAGAGCCTCCCTGGTTGATAAGAGATCTTTCATGACCTTTTCTTTTTTTCCATTCTCCTTCTCCTGCTCCTCCTTCGCCAACTTCAAGTCGGCCGAAACCTTCGACTTTTCTACCTGACAAGCCGTTAAGTCATTAAAGGTACGGAGATAGTCGTTTTTCAACGACAACAAAGGTCGGACCATAGCCGACATCTTCATGCAACCTATCTCCATATCCTCCAATTCCTTGATTTGCGTCGTAGTAAAAGGAGAGGAGTTGAAAAATATTTCAGGAGGGAAAATAGCATCCCACAGAGGGTTAGTTATCCCTGATTTCCACAGAACATTATTGGAAATCCCAGAAGGTGGTGGAGGCATAATAACAGCCGGAATCACCGGAGGAACAATCGGGTTCCCCTTATCCGGTTTCCCCTTCGACTTCTCAACCACTACCTTGGCTTTCTCGATAGGAGGCTTCTTTGGCTGCTCTTCTGTGACCTTCCATTTTTTGTTAGGGGGATCCACAGATTCCCCAGCAGCACCTCGGCTCAAAACTGATAACCAGCTGGGTTGGTCGCTCTTTTTACTTGGCTGATCATCTTGAGCTTGACCTGCCATGTTAGGAACTGCAAAGCAAATGTTAGTCACAGCCACAAAATATCATAAGACAATTAATGATGCAAAGATAAACTTACTCAATTCCATGTCAAGCTCTTCTTGAGATTTGTAAATCAGTGAGGCAACACTAGCCGGCTTTCGAGTTTGTAGGTAACTCCCTATGGCAATTGTCGTGTTGACATCAGAAGGACTCAACTCGGACTCACTAAAACTATAGCTTGCAGGGGAAAACCAAAAATGGTCAGGCGACCAACATAAGGGGAACTTTCCCTCTACATCCTCAGTCCCACAGTTACTAAGGAACCACACATCCTTTCCAGGATGCGCGGAGACTTTAAAAAACTGGTCTTTAAAGTTTTTGAAAGACTCAGTATATACTCGAAATAATCTACGACCCGGAACACCACGAATGGTAACCCATCCCTTTCGTTCAGGTGGTTCACGACCGGTCCGACAGGAAACGACTTGGAAAAAATAGAAAAAGACACAGACAGAAGGTACGAGCGTCAGGTATTGACAAAAACGCTCAAAAGCTTTTACAAAACCCCAGCCGTTGGGATGAAGTTGGGTGGGGGATATATGCAAATGATTAAGAATCTCTATTTGAAACTCGGTCAAAGGAAATCGAACACCCAATTAGGTTATCACATCTCGGTAAAAGAAAAAAGAGCAAGAATCATCTTCTGCCCCTCCGGAACAAACCGGTTCATCTTCTGCTGGAGGATAAATGTCATAATTCTCCAATTGCCCAACAGGAAGGCTAGCCACGTCATCGGGACTCATCCCGGACGTTGTATTTAACACTTCATATGTTACCCATGGAAACTGAGAAACTAAGGAAGTAGGGGAGACTCAAAACATGACTCGGTCGGACCCGACTCATCTACACCTCCTTCAGGGAAACATGCCATTAATACCTAGAAATGAAAAAACAACAAAAGGGGATCAGATGAGGATGGATATACCTGAATTTAAAGTGCTATCAGATGAATCACTAGAAGATGATGACGACGACAAGTCAAAAATCATAATTGGCTCATTAACCCGGCGAGATGGAGGAGTAGAATCTGGGATGCTCTCATGACGGCAACTAGCAAGAGTTGATTCGGCCAAAGAATCACATCCTTGTTGGACGAGTTGAGAACTCAGATAAACACAAGAAAAGCAAGGAACATCCTTGGAAGAAGGGAGAGAATGACGAAAACCTTCAAGGTTAGAGCCAGAACGATTCGGACTCTCAGATGAAGAAGGAGGATGAATAGGTGATGAAATACGGGGGTGGAAGGCTACACGACCCCTTCGACCACCTTTCCGCGATCTTGAACCACGGTACCCGCGAAGCATGGCTTCCCGTTCTTCCTCTTCGGTCTTGGTAATCCCCCAAAGCCAATAACGGGCACCAGGAGGAATGCTTTCCAACAAATTGGAATCTATTTCATTCTCTTGTCTACAACGCAAAGCTGGGAAGGAAAGTCTTTTCCTTCCCATTTTTCGTGTAAGAATTAAAGATGCTTGAAAAGGAAATGTCACGGCTGGAAAATGGCAGCGACATTCCAAAGACAGAAAAGAAAAAGAGGATGATGCTAAACCACATATGAATGCAATTAAGGGAGGAAGAGCGCAACACATAAATAAGAAGAAGCAAAGTAAGGATTTCAGCAATACCTGATTATGGAGGCTACGTGAACAGGGTGAATGATTGGCAGCAAAGTAAGTCAGGAACCACAAAAGCTTGTGAGGAAAATGAATGAGAAGATAAAAATGATGAAGGGAAATGGAAATAAATTGCAGGGTAAAAAGGAACTGCAGGAAGGCCAAAGAGCAAGGTTATTAAGGTCATTTTAGGTCCATCGTACGTAACAATCGCCAAAATCGCGAGTGAAGGATGCAACGGTTTGGAATAGCAAAAGATGCAACCACCCCATCGCCGCAAAAGGTAATGACTCGACGCATAAAATGATGGCATTCATAAATGTGCACGATAAACAAGACTGCACAAGGTAGTTGCAGCATGCAAAGGCATGTGAGCAACGACGCGTGGCCAAACGTACAGTTGGCAAAGCACAAAGGAAAAGCATCTTCCAAAACCGAGTTCTAAAAAGTAATTCGGCCATAAAAAAGAAACCCAACAAGGCTCTACAACGTGTCCACACCAGGTTAATGCTTAACCAAAAAAGATTTACATATCCATATTACGTACACCCAGATTACCATCTGTAACGGCCGACCAAGCTGTAATGGCCACCGCGCCATGACAGCTCAGCTCCACGTACAAACCCTAGGAGCAGCCCCTATAAAAGGAAGGGCTATTCGACGGTAAAAGACACTCTGATAATTCGACTCACTATCTTCACCACACTGGTACTACAACCACACACTTTACTCTATATTTAACGATCAAGCTAGGTTTAGGGATATCTTTACAATAGATATTCCTAACCAAGGCAATACGATCCAAATTGACCCATCAGCCTAATAGGGATGGACATTCTTGTCTCTAAGACAGAACAAAATCTATGTTTGGTTGAAAGTAAAATATTGCTGGGAAAATGGATTGAAAATACGAAAATAACACTTTTGAATCTGAATTCAAGTAACCCTGTGAGCAGGGGTGTTAACGGACCGAGCCCAGCCGATCTTTGGTCTTAAAAGACTAAGCCTACATTTAAATGTGTCATCCTGACCAAGCATGTTACCTATTATTAGGGGTGTTCGCGATCTGAATTGGATCGATTTTAGAAGCAAAAATCATCCGATCTAATCCCTTCGGTTTGATCATATAATCATCCATTTGGTTTGGATTTTTTTTCAAATCCGATCCAATCCAAATTTTTTCGGTTTGGATTGGATCGGTTTTCGGTTTTTTGAAAACCCACAAGATATTCTACGTGACCTTAACATCAACCTAAAAGTCACCACTAAAAATAGCAACAGACAAAAGTAAACTAAAAATATATACAATAAATCTCCAATAGGAAGGAGATATCACTCGTCCGAGTCGTCACTATCATCCATGACAATCCTCCTGGCAGCACGAGAGGATTCAGTGGCAGGACGATATAGATGTGGATCCATAAATGGCCGTGATGGCATAGGAACATCAGCTGGTGGTGGAGCAGGATAAGGCTGTTGATAGACATAAGGAGAAGGAATCTGAGGATACACCGGCTGAAATGTACTGAAGGGTACACCAGGATAAGCATGCTCCTTAAACCGGTGTGTATACTCCCCCTGCATGATAAACACTTCATTATGGATAGATATCCGAAAAAGCTATTGTTGCAGTCCATAGAAATCAAATCCAGGAGGGGTCCCTTGTGGAGCAGCAGGATCAACATGAGCATCAGAAGCAGCAGGCTTAGGTACAGGAGGTGGAATAGGCACACGTGGTACGTGTGGAGAAGCAGACCTACCAATTCCAACAGTATTGGCTTTTTTCCTGAACTCAGCCTCAGATTTATAACAGTAATCTATATAGGTAGCAAGAGTCATATCTGAGGTAGGCTTAACATCAAACTCCTCATCATCAGAAATATACACCCCTGTCCTAGTACACAAATGATTGATTAGGGAAGCAAATCCCAAAAGCACTTTTTTCTTGCTCCCTCTCACCATGTGACAAATTGTAACACCCTGTGTATACCCGGTTTGTTAACATGTCATCGTATTAAGCCACGCTTAATTTAAAAATGCGGAATATCTTTGTTTGTTCAATTATGATGTCATTATTCTTAGCCAAGTTGATTACTTACTCAGTTTTCATAAAACGTTGTCTGTGTAATATTGCAAAAGACAACTAACTGAAATACCTCATAATATAAATAACATTGAGTATCTAAAATCACGGAACTACAACACGTAGTCCGAACATAATCCCGATACATTATTACAACACTGTAACGCCCTCCCTTGTATGCATCCAAGAGAGTCGTCTGCTAAGCGGAATTAGAGTCTTTAATGACACTTTAGCTACTGAAAAATTTAACTTTAGTGTTTCTAATCAAACTTATAGTTGAAATCGGTTTTCTTCTAGAAATCAGAGTATGTTTCCAAAATTGTCTTAAGTTGCTGAAAATATTATTTCAAAGGCAAACCGTACTGTCTTTAAAATTCGTATAAATTCAGTACGGTGGATTTAAAAAATATTCCTTGTGATTTCGAAAGAGCACGTCTGGGGCTTCGCGTGCATATAAAATAATAGTAAATCGGAGTTCGTTTTCCCCTTGAAACATAACCCGCAAGGTGCTTCTAAAACTATTTAAAATTCAGCACTTAATAAAACGTTCAAAAATCTTTTTCGCAAAACGTTTTCAGATTTTTCCAAAACAGCCGCTGTTCATGCAAGACTAAAACAGAATTTAAGATAATAGTGTCTACAGTCATCCAAGTGCTCCAACATATAAAGCATTACAGTCATCCAATAATTAAAACAGCAACAGCAAAAGTCCAAGCATCAGCAAGTAACAACATGCATCATACCTTCAAATGCTTTTTCGTCCTCCTGCCATTTATGAAAATAGCAGCCCCAAAGGGGTGAGAATAATCCCAGTAAAGTGGCAACAAAACCAATAACGCAACAGTATTAAACTAGGCACAAAATCATAAACAGTCACTTCAACATATCCTGTTCCTTGTCCTTTTCCTTTTCATCATATATATATATATATATATATATATATATATATATGCGTATATAACGCCTTCCTTTTGCGCACTTAGCACCGTCGTGCGCGCAATACACAGTGGAGATCCAATAAATTGGCACCCTCTTAGGTGGATTCCAGCTGTGGCCTATGCGGACAGATGCCAAGTGTCCCATGCCCTGGTACCGGAGGGATGCCTATATGATGCGTGCTCAAACACATGGTCCTGTACATAACTAATCTACATTGCAAGGCTATATGAATTTTGGTACATGCATGCCATGCTATGCTTTCACACACAAAATAGAAAAATAGATGCGGTATGATATAAGATGCATGCTTATATAATACTTTTCATATACGTTATGCTGCCACATAACAACTTTACCTCATAATCATATTGCCATCAAGGCATATTCTTGGCAGAATACTTTCATCGTAAGGAACATAATAATTTCACGGAATATGGAGCATGATGTTAGAACTTCATACACTAGTCAATAGTCACATTAGGTAATATCGCCTAACACTTACCTTGCGTGCCTTAAATAATTACCAAACAGCAGCGAAATATGCTACGTTTCTCACTGTTTATGCGCACCTAAATCAAGTGCAATAAATCATTTTACAGCAACGCTTTAAAGAAAAATAATGGGCAGAACAACAACGTTTTACAGCAAAATAGTGGGCAGAAATAGCAACATTTTATAGCAAAACAGTGTGTAGAAACAACAATGTTTTACAGCAAAACAGTGGCAGAAAATAGTGACGTTTCTATTAGAACAGTGAGCAGAAAATAACAATGTTTTGCTTAAAACAGTGAGCAGAAAATAGTGACGTTTTGCAGCAAAACAATAACGTTTATTTTAACAGAACAGTGATGTTTTAGAGCAACAGAGAGTGACATTTTTAAACAGCAGACAATAGCATTTTTCAGCAGCAAAAACAGTAGCATTTTACAGCAGCAATGAACAGCATATAGTAACGTTTTTAAATAGCAACAGTGGCATTTTTCAGCAGCAAAAATGGTAGTATTTTATAGTAGCAGTGAACAGCATATGGTAACGTTTTTAAACAGCAATAGTGGCATTTTTTAACAGAAACAATGACAGCATACAGGAGCCAAAACATATGTGGAAAACTACTTTTAAAAATAGGACTTAGCTTACATTAAAACTTACTAAATCAGATTTTATATTATCAAAACCAACATATCAAAATCCTACTATTTCATACCATGTGTGCTACTAGGGATAAAGCATGCTATTTATAAATAATGTTTCATACAAGGTTAAAGGCATACAATTTATTATCATAACAGCACCACACTTATCCTTTTATTATGCTCATCCTAAGATCTACAACCTGACATGGCCGAAACTTAGGGAGGGTTCACAAGACAATTTTACATGCCATCTCAAGCATTTACATGGTTAAACAAAGGAAGGAAGAAAGTCTAAAATCTATGCTTAACTCTTGTAGTACATACTAGTTGATAAAGGATTAACACCACACTTTCTAGCTTCACCAAACAACAAGTTCAACCCTCCTAGTGATGACTTATGCGCACAAATGGTGGGTGGAAAGGACAACTTGGGCAGAACCTACAAGCAAGATGATGTCTCCATCAAACAATCAAGGTAGGAGAAGACAATGAAGGAGGAAGGTACACTTTACCTTTGGATGAAACACGGCTGGACAGTGGAAGAATGAGAGGAAAGCTTGCACTACACTAGATGCCTAAGGTCACGGTTTGTAGCAAGGAAAAAGACATGATGATGTGCAATATTTCTGAATGGTTTACTCCCTATACACTCACGGTTTCAAGAGGAAGGAGGAAGGCATATGGTGCAGATTTGGTTCTGTTTTATGGAGCCTAACTTCAGCCTAACTTCAGCGCATAAGAGTGGAAGGAGTGAGGGGTTTGTGGCTGATTTAAAGCCATTCCAGAAGGGCAGAAACTTGGCTTGGTTCTCTCACACTTTGTGCGTACAAGGGAGTCAAAATGGTGCAGAATTTTCTGCCTATACAACGAACATGCAAATCTGTCCACAAGAGCATCATTGGTTGCATGTCTTACAAAGTTTGGAAGGTGCAACAAGTAACTATCTTACCTCTTCACAATTTTTATACGTAAGGTGCATGAAAAAGCAAAGTAAGGCTGACCAAAATAATTAGATGCAGCCCAAGTACAAAAATTTAGGGGCCATGTGCGCACAAAGAGAAGGAAGAAGATAGACTATGCCATGTGGAGGTTTCTAACCAATAAGGGATTGACTTGTGGAATCACTTAAGATGAGTTTAGGGTAGATTGCTAATGGGTTTGGGCTGCTTCAAGTGGGCTACATAAGGCATTAAGGCTTCAGCCCAACAAGCATAAGGGACTAAAAATATGCACAAGCCCAAGTGACACTAACTTGGGTACTAGCCCAAAAATTATAAGTCCTCAAGCCCTACAATTATTTTTAATTCTTTTTATATGTTGCTACACAATTATTCCTACATGCCTAAAATAATTTCTCACCTATCATTATAATTCTAATAATTTTCCTAACTCATTATTAATTCTACACTAGTAACCACACAATTCGAATTCCAATCAATAATTACATGAAACTCTAATTTTCACACATGCATTCTTATGCCTTATAGTATTTTATGTATTTTCCTAAATATTTACGTGGGATGTTACAAACACGAATCTAAAATAACATAGTCAAATCAATGTGGCATGGACAATCCCCATGCTCACCCAATAAGGCAACAAAGCCCAACAACAGTCTTAACAACAACAACATAATATTAACTGAAGCTAAAAGCATAGTACCAATAGGCATAATCCAGCATCCAAACATGTCAGCAAATAAACAGCAATATCAGCTAAGCTCCGGCCTCCTGCCACTGGAGGTCTCAACCCCCGCATTACTTGAACCTGAAATGGTGCCCCAAATGTGGGATGAGATCTCTAAAAATAAATCTCAGTAAGACAAAGGGTCCTCAAGGATATTCCACCCCAAGCTCACTTACATGTGCAATATAAGTTCTAAAAACAGTTCAATAATATAAGTTCCAAAATAGTGCAATGCAGCAGATAATCATGTCATGTGTGTTATAACAATTCTACTGATCAAAGAAGTGTAGGAATCCATCTAAACCTACACAGTACTAGCCATTGCCGCACTTGCCCACAGGACCACCCCCTTGGCTTCCCATGTGAGCTAACACCACATACATATTATAATAGATTGCACTTAACAACTCATTAGCATTTCATAAACAGTACATGAAAACACAACATGCATATAAACCATCCCCCATGGGAAATGATGGAACCAAACAATGGCTAAGCCGAGGACACGAAACCTTACCTCGCAATCTAACTATCCAATACAAGCTTATTTCGCGACAGAATGCAGTTTCTGCATTTCGCGAAGATATCCAACAAAGATCCAACTTTTACCAATTCTAAATGTTAAAACATGCATCTTTAATCTCATTTAGGTTATCTAACACGTTGGTTACTTGTTTATCTTATTAAACATGCCAAGAAACCACCTTTACCCATTAAAACTCAAGATCAAAGGTTGGGAAGCTTACCCAAGCTTAAAACATAGGTACAAAGGCTCATGGAGCTCACCAAACAGCTCTAAAACTCAGACTTTCAAGGCACACGAAAATGGCACACCAAATGTTGGTTCTTTTTCACAAAGGAAGCTTCTTGAAGCACAAAATGCCATTACAATGGCTCCAACAACACCAACTCCCAAAGTCAGCACCAAAAGCACCCAAGAACAACCCACCAACTCAGAAAACAAACCTCTCACTCAACCCAAACACAACCATAAGGTGTTTACAAGGAAGAACCAAGGGAAAAGATGATCATTTGGTGGTTTCCCATGAAGAAATGGTGAAGGCAAGGGAAGGAGAAACCAAGTCAGCAAGGAGACCCAAACTCAGCAGCCACTCACGCACAAATACTGATCAATCAACCTAGGGTTGTGTGCATAAGTTATATATATAGCCACTTAACAATTATACGCGTAGTATTAGCATTAATAGCTACGCTTATTATTTTAATCTCAAACTTTGGAATCTTAACCTCCTTATTTTTCTAAGATTTTTCATATTTTTATTTTATTTTTCGGAGCATCTTTCCGGAAAGTGCTTTTCCATAGCCAGTATCAGTTCTGGCACCAGTTCTCATTATTTTGACTTGAAACTTATTTTACATGTCCTATATAATATTATAGGAATATTCATGCACTTATTATAATTTTCCGGGATACTTCTCCGGTACCCATTTATACCGGGTAGCAGAACCGGTATATGCGCTTTTCGTCCGAAAAATGACTTTCAACATTATTACTCATATACTATGATTATTAAAGCCTCATAATAATTATTAGGGTCAATTATGGAATTATTTCCTAATTATCATATTTAATTAATTAATTTCCTTAATTAACGGTGTGAGTTCTTACATTCACCCCACCTTTTTAAGGATTTTGTCCTCAAAATCAGAAACATACCTGCCTCGAAGCGCGAAGTACTGACGAAGAAGCTCTTCCTCTAGCTCCCAGAATTACCCTTAAGGAATTCTGCCTGTTCATCATATTTTGACCATCAAAATGATCTTGCTCCTCAACTGCTTCTCGCCACGATCGAGAATCTTGAGTGGTTCGACGAGAGATTTCAAGTTCTCTCGAACCTCCACAACATCCGGTTGCACTGCGTGTGAAGGATCCGCTACAAACTTGTGAAGTTGAGACAAGTAGAACATGTCGTGGGTGTTGGCCAAGTTCGGAGACAAGGCAAGCCGGTAGGCAATATGTCCTATTCTACCACGTAACTGGTATGTCCTGATGAATCGCGGTTCAGCTTCCGCACTCCGAGTGCCCGAACAACACCGGTGATAGTGAAAGTTTCACAAACACGCGCTCACCCTTACTGAACTGCAATGGATGATGCTTGACATCAGCGTAGTTCTCTTGACGACTCAGCTCCTGCTTCAGCTTTCCTCTGATCATCTGACTCGGCAGGTGGTAAATTGGACAAGGTCCAAGCCAAACAACTCTTTATCTCCAACCTCAGACCAACAGGTAGGAGTTCTATACCTCCTACCAATAGCGTCTCGTAGGGTTCCATGCCCAGGCTAGCAAGGAAAACACAATTGCACACAAACTCAACCGATGCCAGGTTCCTATCCCATGTTGGGCCCTGCACCAAGATGCAAGCCCTTGATATGTCCTCCAAGATCTGGATGGTCCACTCAGTCTGTCCAGCAGTCTGAGGGTGATAGGCTGTACTTAGTAGCAACTGAGTCCCAAAAGCTCTCTGCAACGCCTCCCCGAACCGAGATGTGAACTTCGGTCCCTATCACTGACGATACACTCGGGCACCCCGTGAAGCCTCACGATCTCACAAACAACAGTTTGGCCAACTGCTTTAACGAGAAGCTCACCTTTACCGGAAGAAAATGGGCATACTTTGAAAATCTGTCCACAATGACCCAAATAGAGTCAAGACCAGCCTGAGTCTTAGGCAAAAGTCACCACGAAGTTCATGGAAATACCTTCCCACTTCCACTGTGGTACCTCAAGAGGTTGAAACTTACCAACGGCTCCTGGTGCTCAATCCGCACCATCGGGCGAAACGAAAAAGGACACGCAACGACAATGTCCTTCCTCATTCCAAGACACACCGTCCTGGTTCTTCTCCAACATCTCGTTCTCGATTCTCAGAGTATCGATCTCGAGAAGTGCACCCCCAAACAGAGAGATCATCGACAAAACTCGAAGTTCACAATGACATCAAGACATCATCCAATTCTATGGTATCATCAATCACTCCCTCAATAGAGGTGACCTACCCCACAACTCTAATTCACACAACACTCGAGTGAGTTTGGTTCTATTCCATGACTCTAACTTCAACAAGGCTTACAATTTATATATAATATCCTCAAGGTAAATTCATATTCATTTCACAGTACGAAATCATAATCATAACCATGTTCATTTCAACCAATACATGTTAGTTAACATGCTCATTAACATAGTAGCGTACCTTAGTTCACGTACACCTGCAAAATTTTCAATTTCAATAACATAATGACTAAAACTTCTATGTAACGATAGAATGTAACGATATACCTCAATCTCCATGGTATCTGCAAAATCGAGAGTCAGTCAAAAGAGAAATAACATTGATATATTACCACAGTTTATCGTACTCATTTCATGCTTAACATTATCCCTGGTGTTAACATGCCAACTACTCATGACGCATATCAATAATCAACATGAAATTCTAGAGTCATGGAGACCACTCAACTCACAACTACTTGTACATGCACCGCATATACAAGGACACACGTGGCCTTTGCCACAAGTTCCCAGTGTTACACACTCTGTTTCCCTGAAGAGGACTTCACATTCTCAACCAGAGCACCATCACGATTAAGTAATGGCGTAAGGAATCTTACCTTAAAACAAAAAGACGGGTGCTTCCCAATAGAGACACGCTCGGTCGGATGAAGTATTTCGCCGAAAAACTCCAACAAACGCTACTCAACTCAGCCAACTCTGGCTTAACATCTGGTATGGAGCTAATGCAATAGTCCCCACACCAGGCAACAATTCAATGGAGAACGCTATCTCCCGCTGTGGCGGACACTCAAGAATCTCCTCAAGCCCCACCTAGAGGAACTCCTTCGCCACAGGAATGCCAGTGAGATCCTCTTGTGTCCCACTCACCAAACCTCCCAACATGACATATCCATTGTCCCTGCTCACAAGGCTCTCCCAGCCCGCAGCAATAAAGGCAAGGAACTGGCTGTGGAAACACACAAAGATATCACCACTCGCAAGGCACCACAATCAATCAATCAATCATCAAACAACTATTGGACAACCCATCCACGCCAAGGATTATTTCCAAATTTAGCCATCGGTAATCCTACCCGATCTACCGAGAACTCAGGCCATCCCACTGAAACACGACATCTCGATGTACAGTGGTAGTATCACACTTTTCTCCGGTGGCGGTAATCACCCGCAATGGTGGAGAAAGCACAAACATGGGCAACTCACGCCCCACAACAATCGGGGTTACAAAATGAATGCGTATCCCCGGAATCAAACAAAACATCAACAGAAATCCCCAATGGAAACAGTACCTCTGACAAGGTTCGGAGCTCGGTCCAACTGCTGACGGTCCACAGTGTAAACATGCCCCGTGGCATGTGGCATAAGAGGTGCCTCTTTAGACGCCATAGGAATCATCTGTAATGGAACTGCCCAAATCGCTACAACTCCCGCCGTCGATGATGGACAATCTCTGGAGTAGTGGCCCTCCTGGCCACACGAAAAATAGATCAGCTGCCCGGTAGAAAAACGTCCCACATGTTCCTTTCTTCACCCCGAACATCTAGGAATGGAAGAAGGTTGATCAAAACCTCCCTGCTACGAAGAAGTCCTCTTGAATTGACTAGGCGCCTGCCTAGACGCCAACTGCTTTCCTTTTCCCTTTTCGGCAAACTTCCTGTCTTTCTAGGAAGTGGAACTACCCGTTCCTTTCACATCAACATTCTTGGCCTTCTCGGCCTTCCTCGTGATACAGACATCCTCGATGTCCTGACACTGCTGTACCAATGTCCCAAAGTCTCTCGAAGCCGCTCTAGCAAGACCATCAGCTATCTCCTCATTAAGTTCCCTACAGAACTTAGCAGCCAAAAACATCGGAGTAGGCATGGCGATACGAAAGTGCGCAAACTTCGCCAGTTCTTTGAAATTAGCCAAGTACTCGTCCACCGACAATGAGCCTTGCACCAGATGGTCAAACTCTCCTTGTTTCCGCTCCTGCGCATCGTAAGGAAAATATCTCTCAAGGAAGCAATCCTCAAAGAATGGCCATGTCATCTCATGAACCTGCATCTCGTAGGTGTGAGACATGTGCGTCGCCCTCCAGCATGTAAGTTGCAAACATCAACTTCCGCGAGTCGGTACACTGCATGACCCGGAAGATCTTCTCCAGCGCCTGCAGCCATCGCTCTGCAGCAATAGGATCATACGATCCCTCGAAAGAAGGTGGCTTATGCTTACGAAAAGCATTCAACCAGTGATCGATCACATCACGATCCTCAACAAGCACAGGGACAGTCTGCATCGCCCCAGCAAGGTGACCAATTCCCTTAACATGACTTAGGCTCTCGTCCTGAAGACTAGGTGGAGGCAGAGGTGGTGGCGGTGGAGGTGGTGGTGGAGGACACCGGCCAACAGCAGGACCAGCCCTCATTTCCTCCAACATGACTCTCATCATAGTCATGTTCGCCAGGCGATTTTCCTCCAATACATCCTCAGTGGCTCTCCTGTTCACCTCTCGTACAGCGTCCAGCATAGCCTGGTTTGCCATTCTCATGGCCTCCCGGTCGGCTTGTCGGGCCGCCTGCATCTCAGCCAATGCAGCCAGGACATGATCAGTTTGATCCTCGCTAGTGCCCCGGTTCCTCCGAGGTAGTACCATGACTCTGCACAAGTTACACAAAGAATGAATTGATCAGATCCACACAATATGGTCACATGTGCATCATCATACCAAGACCCAATAGAGAGAACACACAGACACGACTCACAACAAAACACCCATAGTTTGCAATACATACAGGCTTTTCCCTAGAAAGTGCTCTGAAACCATAAAATGTAACACCCCGTGTATACCCGGTTTGTTAACATGTCATCGTATTAAGTCACGCTTAATTTAAAAATGCAGAATATCTTTTTCTGTTCAATTATGACGTCATTATTCTTAGCCAAGTTGATTACTTACTCAGTTTTCATAAAACATTACCTGTATAATATTGCAAGAGACAACTAACTGAAATACCTCATAATATAAATAACAATGAGTATCTAAAATCACGGAACTAAAACATGTAGTCCGGACATAATCCTAATACATTATTACAACACGAATCTAAAATAAGACATATTCAAATCAATGCGGCATGGACAATCCCCATGCTCACCAAATAAGGCAACAAAGCCCAATAACAGTCTTAACAACAACAACATAATATTAACTAAAGCTAAAAGCATAGTAGCAACAGGCATAATCCAGCATCCAAATATGTCAGCAAATAAACAGCAATATCAGCTAAGCTCCGGCCTCCTGCCGCTGGAGGTCTCAACCCCCGCATTACCTGAACCTGAAATGGTGCCCCAAACGTGGGGTGAGATCTCTAAAAAGAAATCTCAGTAAGACAAGGGGTCCTCAAGGATCTTCCACCCCAAGCTCACTTACATGTGCAATATAAGTTCTAAAAACAGTTCAACAATATAATTCCCAAAATAGTGCAATGCAGCAGATAATCATGTCATGTGTGTTATAACAATTCTATTGATCAGAGAAGTGTAGGAATCCATCTAAACCTACACAGTACTAGCCATTGCTGCACTTGCCCACAGGACCACCCCCTTGGCTTCCCATGTGAGCTAACACCACATATATATTATAAGAGATTGCACTTAACAAATCATTAGCATTTCATAAATAGTACATGAAAACACATCATGCATATAAACCATCCCCCCATGGGAAATGGTGGAACCAAACAATGGCTAAGCCGAGGACACGAAAACTTACCTCGCAAGCTAACTATCCAATACAAGGTCCACACCAGCTCAAAGTCCACAAACAACAAGATCACAATCTGTTTGGACCAATAACAATATCAACATTCATACTCTACAAGCATATAACATTCATACTCTATAATAGCAATATCTAACTCAGCTCTGACCTTCTGCCACTAGAGGTCTCAACTCCTTGGTTACCTGAACCTGAAATAGACGTCCCCAAACGTGGGGTGAGATCTCTAAACAAGAAATCTCAGTAAGACAAGGGGTCCTCAAGGATCTTCCACCCCAAGCTCACTTACATGTGCAATATAAGTTCTAAAAATAGTTCAACAATATAAGTTCCAAAACCAATGCAGTGCAACAGATAATCATGCCATGTGTGTTATCAGTATTCTACTGGCCGGAGAAATGCAGGAATACATCTATTACCTACAGTTAGTACAAGGAACATCACTTGCACCTCACCTACAGCCTCACCATCTTGTATGTACCACATACTCAGGCTTACCGTATAGGTGGAATACCACATGCATATCCTAAAGGCACTCGCATATAATAGCTCAACAACATTTATCAAATAATACATGAAAGCAACATCATTCATATAAACCATCCCCCCATGGGACATGGTGGAACCAACAATGGCAAAGCCGAGGACACGTAAGCTTACTTTGCAAGCTAACAATCCAATTCCAAGAGTCCACACAACTCAACGTCCACAAATAGTACAATCACAATCTGTTTGGACCAATAATTATATCAATAATCACAGCTCATACGCATAAACATAAAGACTACATTTTCCTTTTACGATTTATGTCTTAAGGCTTCCCACCAAGCCACAAGCCCTTAATCCCTTGATTTTGACTTATTTAAGGATTTGCAGAAGTTCAACTCCATCAACATAGGGTCCATAAACCCATAATTTACATCTGTATGAACAGTACCTTACTGTTCATCGAAAACCCAGAATATCCGGATATATGTCGGGGCCATATACAGATATTAATATTCGGATATCATATCCGGATATGCATATGCAGATATTATATCCGGATATCCATATCGGATCTCAGACCCCCATATCCAGATATCAATATCCGGATATCAATATCAAGATATTTCCAATCCAATATCCGGATATTTCGCGACAGAACTCAGATTCTACATTTCGTGAAATATCAAATCAAAGGTCCAACTTTTACCGATTACAGAGGCTTAAACATGCATTTCTAGGTGTGTTTAGCATTATCCAATGTTAGGTTATCATCTTAGCTTGTTACATGCATCAAGGTTCCATTTTTAAGCATAAAAACTTAAGTTCAAGGGTGGTGATCATACCACAAGCTCAAAACAACAACAAAGATGGTGTCTTGGTGGTCTCTAAGTCCCTCCACAGTGCAATAACTCAAGGCCACAAAAATGAGCATGAAGGTAGCTCAACAAGAAAGCTCCTTGGAACTTCAAAACACCAAAGAAATGGTGACTTCTTCACCCACCACCAAACTAGCACTTTCCCTTCCCCAAAACAGTGACACAAGCTCAGAATACAACTGACTTAACCCTCCCAAACCTCTCTACCAAGTGTTTACAATGTAAAAGGAGAAGAATCAAAGGAAAAAGAGGTCATTTGATGGTTTATCAAGCAAGGAATGGTCAAGGAGAAGGTGGCAAGTAAGGAGACACACCCTTAGCAGCCAACTCATGTAGGAGTCACCAAATGCCTAGGGTTTTGTGCCTAAAAGCCAAATATATAGCCCACTTAAATGAAATCACACATTATTATCATTAATTTCTACGCTTAGCATTCTAATCCCAAACTTATGATTCTGAACCTACTCAATTTTACAAGATTTATCATATTTTTATTTTATTTTTCGGACCACCTTTCCAGTACGCGCTTTTCCATAGCCAGTATCAGTTCTGGCACCAGTTCTCATTATTTTGACTTGCAAATTTTTTACATGTTCTACATATTATTCTAGGAATATTCATGCACTTATTATAATTTTCCAAGATACTTAACTTGTACGTATTTATACCAGGTAGCAGAACCAGTATCTGCACTTTTCGTTTGAAAAATGACTTTCAACATTATTACTCACTTACTATAATTATTAAAGCCTCATAATAATTATTAGGGTCAATTATGGAATTATTTCACAATTCTCACATTTAATTAATTAATTTCCTTAACGAACGGTGCAGGTTCTTACATTCACCCCACCTTTTTATGGACTTTGTCCTGATGCTAATAATGAGCAGCCTCTGGTATTCATTATGCTAACCCTGATGTACCTTTTGAGCTTAAGTCTGGACTGATACACTTTCTTCCCAGGTTTCATGGTCTTGCAGGCGAGGATCCTCACAAACATCTGAAGGAGTTTCATATAGTTTGCAGCACTATGAAGCCACCAGGGGTGGATGAGGAGCAAATCAAGCTGCTTGCTTTTCCCTTCTCTTTGGACAGTGGAGCTAAGGACTGGTTGTACTACTTGCCACCTTCCTCCATTGTAAGCTGGAACGACATGTCAAGATTTTTTCTGGAGAAATTCTTCCCTTCATCCAGGGCCACCACAATCAGAAAGGAGATCAGTGGCATAAGGTAGGCTAATGGGGAGAACATGCATGAGTATTGGGAGCGGTTTAAAAGGCTTTGTGCAAGCTGTCCACATCATCAGATCCCAGACAATCTCCTGATTCTTTACTTCTATTAAGGGTTGTTGCTTATGGATAGTAACATTTTAGATGCAGCTAGTGGAGGAGTCCTGGGAAATAAAACACCTGATGTGGCAAAAGAGTTGATTGCTCAGATAGCAGCTAATGCTCAATAATTTGGCACTAGAGCAAACAGCAATGCAGTGTTCCAAGTGCAAGCTTCTCCAATGCAAAATCCAATAGTTGCAGCAGCAGGAGCATCAAGCACAGATAACCAGAGAATGGAGAACAAGCTTGATGAGTTGTCATCAATGGTGAGGCAGTTGGAAGTGACACAGACTGTGCAACCTTCTGCTCAACAGATAAGCAACTCGTGTGGCATCTGCTGTGATCCTTCTCACCCCACGGATGCTTGTCCTTCCTTACAAGACAACGGTTTCCAAGTTGATCAGTCTATTACTGCAGTTTTTCCTGCCAACCCAAAGTACTAGCAGCAGCAGCAGCAAAACAATCCCTTCTCTAATACATATAATTCTGCCTGGAAAAATCATCCAAATCTCAAATGGAACCAGAATCAGCAAAGTGCACCATTCCAGCAGAGGCAACTGTTTGTACCCTCACAGGAGAGGCAAAATTTCCAACAATTTGCACGTCCACAGCAAATGCAACAACCACCAATGCAGCAGCCGCCAATGCAACAGCAAGCCAGTAGCAATGGTCCTTCTTTGGAGGATTTAGCGAAGCAGGTGGCAACTAACAATCTGCAATTCCAGCAGAGGACTGAGTCTTCCATCTAGAATCTGCAAACACAGATTGGCCAACTTGTAACATCAATAAGTCAGAATCAACAAGCAAGTGGCAGCTCCCTTCCATCCCAAACAGTTCCAAATCCAAAAGGAAGCGGAAATGTGAGTGCTATTACTCTGTAGTCTGGAAAGCAAATGTAGGAGCCAAACCAAGCTGCTGCTGAGTCATCTAAGGAAGGTGACACTAGTTCCATGAAGCAGAGCACTGATACATCTGATGTCCATATTGAAAGTAAACTGGCCTTTGAAGGCCGATGCATGTAAGGTGTAAAACAAAAATTTTACTGCGGAACATACATGCACACATAGGTTCATGCTTTAAGACAGCATGATGTTACCTTGTTTTTGGCCTGATCAGTCAGGGAGATCAGATGTCAGGCTTGAAGGGTTCAAACCCTCTAATGGTGATCCACACCACCGTTCGTCAATGATGCAAGAACCCTTTCTTGAAAGCCACCAAATGAACACCACAGTGAGGCTTGCTATGCGCACAAGTGGTGAAGGTGGAGGCTAGGTATTCTGTTTGGAAAGGTGTAGTGAGCTACCCTACAGAATGGTGCATAGATGGAGGAGAGTTGGCTAGGTTTTCACAAAACCCTAAGGTGAGGAACAAGTGTTATATGCGCACACTTGGAGAGGAGGAGGGATTTAAATCATTCAAAATGAAAAACAAACTTTCAAACTTCTTTGAAATTTGTGCATAGAACAGTGAGATAAGGTGGAGCTGTTGCAAAACTAACTTTGCCAACAACCTCCAATCTTATCCACATGAAATTAAGTTCAAAATAATTTAAACTTAAATTCATAAACTATCATATAGTATATACTTCTCATGCGCATAATTCAGCCCTAGAAGGGGTCCGAATATATTGAATAGTTGCATTCAAAATTTGAATCAACTCACCCACTGATTCCCTCAACCACCAAATCTGAATGGAGGTTTGTTTTAAGTGATAAGATGACATTCTTATCACCTAAAACTTGCGCACCAAACAGCTAAGGAAGTGCCTCCAAAGATGCTTCTTGATCCAAGGAATATGCTCCAATAAGATCCTGTCTTATCCTTTTGTTATGAAACAACTTTTCAAAACCAATTCAAATTCGAATTCAAACACTTGAATTCAAACGTTCAAACATTCAAATTCAAAATTCAAAATTTCAAATTCAAAATTCGAATTTCAAAATTCAAATCCAAATTCAAATTTCAAAATTCAAATTTCAAATTTCAAATTCAAAATTCGAATTTCGAAATTCAAATTCTAAATTCAAATTTCAAAATTCAAATTTCAAATTCAAAATTCGAAATTCAAATATTTGATTATTAATTTAACTAATTAAATTAATTAGTAATGGCTTGGACTATCCAAGCCCATTACTAAACTCCATGCACCACCCACCCATTTAGGTGGGCTTCTAAACAGCTTCTTGGGCTAATAACCATTATTAGGCCCAATACCTTTAAAGCTAGTTCATCATGACTACAAGGTGTTAGTGTGTGACCCATTAGGTCCAACTTAGCTTCTGACATAACTGGGCTTGGGCCCAACAAGCCCACAACCCAATTAATGACAACACAGAGCACTAGCAATGCTTTGTTTCCCCAGAACTAGTCAGATTAATGACTTGATCAACCTATTGCACATATTTGGTTACCGTATGTATTTCCCTTCGTCTCGGTTATCTTCCCATTAACCTAGGGTAAGGAAATGTATCAACCCCTGCGGTTTAGGGTAAGCTTTATTCGAAATAGGGAATCTTCAATTTACTGACTCTAAAGGCAGATCATCTCATGATCTCTTTTACTATGCATAGATTCCCGAGTCCCTGTAAATGTCATCCCGATTTCTCCGGTTTACAGATAACCTAATCTCTCACAGAGATTTGACGAATTCCTTCAGCTTATTACCCTAGCCCTGTGCCCTTTAAGGACACGCCCAACAGTATACCTATGAGTCTCTATGTTTCAGGCAGACGAGGCATACAATCAAAACATGCCTTCAAGAACACAGTCTAGGTAATAACTTCTGGTCTAAGGAAAGACATACCCAAACATAAAGAGATTACTCTAATGTATGTGAGATTTCCTCATAGAGTCTCTTTTGGGTCTGTTCAGTGCGAGCTATACTCTTATAGGTCCACCCATGACTTTAGCTAAGATATCTCCATATCTACAGCTCATGAGGTCTTTACCTTGTATCCATATACAAGTAGATAAGTCGTACTAGTCTTTACTCGAGATCACTGATCCCCAAACTCAGTGTCTCTAGACTAGGAACATATAATTAGGAATAGACATCAATATCCTTGAATCCTCATGATCGTGATCTCATCACAGATACTCAAGAGATACCTGTTCTATTCCAAGGGGTTTATCCAGTTCGTTCATATAATATTAACAGTAATATCGAGACACAATATGAAACTGAATAAATAGTGCTTTCATTTATTTGCGACAAACAAAGTTCTACATCTAGTGTCCTTTATTTAATCAAAAGATTGTCTCTAGGACACCCATATGCTAACAAGCTCCCACTTGGCCTAGAGCCAATCAGACCTAAGTCGTATGCCCAAAGCCTCATAATGACTATCATGTTTTCTCTGAGAAACAACCTTTGTCAGAGAATCGGCCAGGTTATCGTCTGTGGGAACATAATCCATTTTTACATCATTCCTATCAATGATTTCTCTAATCAAATGATATCTGCGGAGCACGTGTTTAGATCTTTGATGAGACCTAGGTTCCTTTGACTGCGCAATGGCTCCTATGTTTTCGCAAAGCAACTGTATGGGCTCATCAACGCTTGGAACCACCCTTAGTTCATTTACGAACTTCTTAATCCACACTGCCTCCTTAGCTGCTTCTGAAGCAGCTATGTATTCAGCCTCTGTCGTTGAGTCTGCTGTTGTCTCCTGCTTGGAACTCTTCCAAGACACTGCCCCACCATTTAAGGTGAATACGAATCCTGACTGTGACTTGCAGTCATCTTTGTCACTCTGAAAGCTGGCATCAGTGAACCCTTCCACTGTTAACTCATTAACCCCACCATAGACCAGAAACGCATCCTTAGTTCTTCTTACGTATTTAAGGATGGTTTTGACTGCCGTCCAGTGACCCTCTCCAGGGTCTGACTGGTATCTGCTCGTAATGCTTAAAGCATATGAGACATCTGGTCTCGTACATATCATGGCATACATGATGGATCCAATAGCCGAAGCATATGGAATTCCACTCATGCGATCCTTCTCAGGCTGTGACTTAGGACACATAGCCCTTGATAGGTGTACCCCATGACTGACAGGAAGAAAACCCCTTTTCGACCCTTCCATGCTAAACCTTTTTAGCATCTTGTCAACGTACGTGGATTGAGATAAACCCAGCAGCCTCTTGGATCTATCTCTATAGATCTTTATACCGAGTATAAAGGCTGCCTCTCCCAAATCCTTCATGGTAAAGTTTTCTGAAAGCCACTCTTTCGTTATTTTTAATGTGGGGATGTCATTTCCTATTAGCAATATGTCATCTACAGAGAGCACTAGGAAGACGACATTACTCCCACTAACCTTTCTGTAAACACAAGTTCATCCTCGTTCTTGATAAAACCGTTACTCTTAACGACTTCATCAAAACGTATATTCCAACTCCTTGATGCTTGCTTTAGCCCATATATTGACCTTTGTAGTTTGCATACCATATGCTCCTGATCTTTGTTTTCAAAGCCTTCAGGTTGTGTCATGTACACTTCCTCCTTCAAGAACCCATTCAAGAAGGCGGTCTTGACATCCGTTTGCCAAATTTCATAGTCGTGGTATGCTGCTATTGCAAGCATGATCCTAATAGATTTGATCATGGCAACTGGTGAGAAAGTTTCATCATAGTCAACTCCTTGTCTTTGACGATACCCTTTTGCCACCAACCTAGCTTTGTAGGTCTGAACGTTGCCATCTGCATCAGTCTTTCTTTTAAAGACCCATTTATTACCGATAGGAACTATTCCTTGCGGTTTAGGAACCAAGGTCCATACCTTGTTCTGACACATCGAATCCATTTCAGATTCCATGGCTTCAAGCCATCTTGAGGAGTCAACATCTTTGACCGCCTCCTCGTAGTTACTTGGTTCATCATCCTCAACAGTTTGCTGATTCTCAATCACAAACCCGTACCTTTCAGGTGGATGGATGACCCTTGTAGATCTACGGAGTTGTGTGTTTACTTCTCCATTGGAGAACGTCGCCTGCGGAGCAGACTCGGGTTCCTCAATCTGTTCTTGTGGATCTTGCACTTCTTCAAGATCAATCTTACTCCCACTGCCTCCTTGAGAGATCAAATCCTTCTCAAGGAACTCAGCATTCTTTGACACAAACACTTTGTGTTCTTCCATGGAGTAGAAGTAGTATCCCTTAGTACCTTTAGGATACCCCACAAATAGACATTTAGTACTCTTAGCACTAAGCTTGTCTGATGTCAACTCTTTGACATAAGCTGGCGATCCCCATACCCTGAGGTAACTCAGGTTGGGTCTCTTACCACTCTATATCTCATATGGTGTGGTCTGAACAGATTTAGACGGTACCCAATTTAGAAGGTATGCCGCTGTGTTTAAGGCATATCCCCAAAACAATTTTGGAAGTTGAGTCTCACTCATCATAGACCTAACCATGTCTAACAAGGTCCTGTTTCTCCTTTCGGAGACACCGTTTTGGTGTGGTGTGTAAGGAGCGGTAAATTGTGAGAGAATTCCATTTTCTCTCAGATAACCCTGAAACTCGTGGCTCAAATATTCACCACCACGATCTGATCGTAATGTCTTAATCATCTTGCCACGTTGTTTCTCCACTTTATTCCTAAACTCTTTGAACTTTTCAAACGCTTCAGATTTATATCTCATTAGGTATATATACCCAAATCTTGATTTGTCATCTGTAAAGGTAATGAAATAAGAATATCCACCTCTAGCCTCAATAGACATTGGGCCACATACATCAGTATGAATGAGTTCTAATAACTCACTAGCCCTATGACTCTCAAGCCCTTTGGGCTTTTGTTGATTTTCCCAGCTAGACAAGATTCACACTGTCCATAGGATTCCAAATCCATGGAGTCCAGGTATCCATCTCTATGCATCCTAGACAATCTTGTTTCATTTATGTGCCCTAGTCTACAGTGCCAAAGATAAGATTGATTATCCGTCCTAGGTCGTTTCACATCTATATTGAGCACTTCATTTCCCATTTCCAACACATACAATCCATTTATTAAAGAAGCAGTACCGTAAACCATATCATTCACAATGATAGAAAAAGTACCATCCCTAATACTGAAAGTATAACCATCTTGTTCTAAACAAGAAATTGAAATAATGTTTCTAGAAATATGCGGAACATAAAGACAATTATTCAAATGCAATAAAAGGCCCGTAAGCAAAATAAGATCAGCATCTCCAACTGAATGAGCAGCAACTCTTGCTCCATTACCAACGCGGAGATCCACCTCGTTTCTATCCAATCTCCTTGGGCTCCTAAGTACCTGCAACATATTGCAGATATGAGAACCGCATCCGGTATCCAATACCCATGAGGATGGATTAACATAAGAATAATTTATCTCAATCATGAAAATACCTGAGGCAGAAGCATCACCATGCTTCTTGTCCTTCACATTGTTCAGGTAGTCTGGACAATTCCTCTTCCAGTGGCCTTTCTTGCCACAATGGAAGCACTCAGCATCACCCTTGTCCTTAGGTGCCTTCTTACCCTTTTTCTTGCCCTTCTTCTTCTTGGATTTTCCTTTGGGCTTAAGGGGGTCACCTTTTGCAGGCTCCTTACCCTTTCCCTTGGCCTTGCTAGGCCCACCAATCAAAAGAGCCTGTGTCCTATCCTTCTTGATAGACACTTCAGCTGTTGTTAACATGCTTAACAACTCAGGCAAGCTCACTTGCATCCCATGCATATTGTAATTCATGATGAATTGACTGAAGGAAGGTGGAAGTGAGGTGAGGACTAAGTCATTACTTAGCTCGGCATCCATGATGAAGCCTAGGTTTCCTAGCTTCTCAATCAGCCCGATCATCTTGAGAACATGGCTGGCAACAGACATGCTCTCAGTCATCCTACAAGAGAACAGTTCTCTTGAGGCCTTATACCTCTCATGCCTGCCTTTAATATCATACAACTCCTTGAGATGTACGATAATAGAGGGAGCATCCATATGCTCATGCTGCTTTTGCAGTTCAGGCGACATGGATGCCAACATGATGCATACTGCCATCACATTGTCATCCAAGTGCTGTTGGTGGGTTACGAAATCAAATTCCGCAAACCCTTCTTCCCCTTCCCGTGGAGCTACGGGTATTACAACATCTAAAACGTAGGCAATCTTTTCGGCCCTTAGAACTATTCTTAGGTTCCGATACCAGTCCATAAAATTTGAACCGGTCAGTTTATTCGTATCGAGTATTAAACGCAGTGACAGTGGATTAGTCATACTATAAGCTGAAAAGGATGTAAAGATAGTTTTAGTTAATATACGGTTATGTAGTTAAAAGAAAATTATTAAAGACTTGAAATAATTTGCCCCTCCCACTATTTTATCTAAGTCAATGACCCTTCCTTTTGACTTAGGGTTAATCTACTTTAGATTTTACCTTAGTGGGATTAAGAGTGCGATTATTTATTTTAATCTCCGTCTGAGACCGCAAGATTAATTTAAATAAAGGGTTGATCTTTATCAATAGTATCTCATACCCTCTCTTAACATTAGGTTGACAACTCTTTGTCACTTAGTGGTGCATCTCATGCAACCAACCTAGCACCATTACCCTAAGCACATAAGCCCGGCTGTGCCTGTAACTTATGTCTTAGTTAAGCATTAAACCAGCACCCTAAGTGTCTTACACTTCAAACACTACTCTAGCCCAACGAAATAGTGGGTCCCAACTGAGTTGTGGAGCACCACTATGTAGAAGAGTTTTGAGTAGCATTGGTGGTGGGAGGTAATCATATGCTTAATTATTTATTCCTTTTAAGGGTTCCTTTTATCTTGGGGTTAATTAGGTCCCATCAAACGCATATTGTAAGTTATCACGCTAGTCGTTACCTATGTCAAACATCTATCGGTATACACTAGTCGCTATTGGACAAACATAATAACCATACAAAATGCGGTTTGCCCAATTTATGCATACTAGACGTTCTAATCATACATGCATATAAACAGTTTATATTGAGATAGCCATGGTGCTCGCGCTTTTGTCCTTTTGCTTCTTTAAGCAACGGCCGCTTGTCGTCTATACGCCACTAGCCTATTTCTCTAATTACAAATAACTAAAGAAACTCCATAACATTTTGGAGGGACAAAATTACAAAATTTAAATTACAAATACACTTGTAAATTAAAATGCGCGATTACACATTAATTTAAAATTCAAAAAAAATTCAAATCCGGGCACCATGACCATCCCCTTCCTGTTTGTACCTGAAAAGTTCAAAACTTGCAAACACAAACATTATATTATCACATAACATTTTCACATGTATTTTGACATTTAACATTTAAACATCAAAATAACATCAAGATTCATGATCTTAAATTTCTCATTGGCCGAATTTAAAAAAACAATTTCAATTCAAATTTTGTTAATTCTTTCTTAAAGAAAACAAAATTAAACCATGCATGTAGCCATAAACCCCTACATGGCCGAATCATATAGGTGACTATATGATAAATTTTGTCACAAAATTTCATGCATATAAACATGACACAATTCATGGAGAAAAATAAGAAATCATTCAAGGTACTCTCAGTACCCTCCATGGCCGAATCTACCCTTTCAAAAAGGGTGTTCCTTTTAAAACTTTCATAAAGAAAAAGAAACTAAACCATGATGCATAATGTTTTATGAACACAGAATCAAATTTACATGTTCATAAAAACAAAAACTTTAACACTTTAAAGGATTTGTGATTCAAAATCCATATGCAGAATTTAAACTTTAACCCTTTAAAGATTTTTGACCGTGAAAAACTCTTTTCACAAACAAGGTACCATCACCCGTCGATGGTAAAGCAACCGGGCTCTGATACCACTAGAAAGTAAACTGGCCTTTGAAGGCCGATGCATGTAAGGTGTAAAACAAAAATTTTACTGCGGAACATACATGCACACATAGGTTCATGCTTTAAGACAGCATGATATTACCTTGTTTTTGGCCTGATCAGTCAGGGAGATCAGATGTCAGGCTTGAAGGGTTCAAACCCTCTAATGGTGATCCACACCACCGTTCGTCAATGATGTAAGAACCCTTTCTTGAAAGCCACCAGATGAACACCACAGTGAGGCTTGCTATGCGCACAAGTGGTGAAGGTGGAGGCTAGGTATTCTGTTTGGAAAGGTGTAGTGAGCTACCCTACAGAATGGTGCATAGATGGAGGAGAGTTGGCTAGGTTTTCACAAAACCCTAAGGCGAGGAACAAGTGTTATATGCGCACACTTGGAGAGGAGGAGGGATTTAAATCATTCAAAATGAAAAAAAAAACTTTCAAACTTCTTTGAAATTTGCGCATAGAACAGTGAGATAAGGTGGAGCTGTTGCAAAACTAACTTTGCCAACAACCTCCAATCTTATCCACATGAATTTAAATTCAAATTAATTTAAACTTAAATTCATAAACTATCATATAGTATATAGTTTTCATGCGCATAATTCAGCCCTAGAAGGGGTCCAAATATATTGAGTAGTTGCATTCAAAATTTGAATCAACTCACCCACTGATTCCCTCAACCACCAAATCTGAATGGAGGTTTGTTTTAAGTGATAAGATGACATTCTTATCACCTAAAACTTGCGCACCAAACAGCCATGGAAGTGCCTCCAAAGATGCTTCTTGATCCAAGGAATATGCTCCAATAAGATCCTGTCTTATCCTTTTGTTATAAAACAACTTTTCAAAACCGATTCAAATTCGAATTCAAACACTTGAATTCAAACGTTCAAAAATTCAAATTCAAAATTCAAAATTTCAAAATTCAAATTCAAAATTCGAATTTCAAAATTCAAATCCAAATTCAAATTTCAAAATTCAAATTTCAAATTTCAAATTTCAAATTCAAAATTCGAATTTCGAAATTCAAATTCTAAATTCAAATTTCAAAATTCAAATTTCAAATTCAAAATTCAAAATTCAAATATTTGATTATTAATTTAACTAATTAAATTAATTAGTAATGGCTTGGACTATCCAAGCCCATTACTAAACTCCATGCACCACCCACCCATTTAGGTGGGCTTCCAAACAGCTTCTTGGGCTAATAACCATTATTAGGCCCAATACCTTTAAAGCTAGTCCATCATGACTACAAGGTGTTAGTGTGTGACCCATTAGGTCCAACTTAGCTTCTGACATAACTGGGCTTGGGCCCAACAAGCCCACAACCCAATTAATGACAACACAGAGCACTAGCAATGCTTTGTTGCCCCAGAACTAGTCAGATTAATGACTTGATCAACCTATTGCACATATTTGGTTACCGTATGTATTTCCTTTCGTCTCGGTTATCTTCCCATTAACCTAGGGTAAGGAAATGTATCAACCCCTGCGGTTTAGGGTAAGCTTTATTCGAAATAGGGAATCTTCAATTTACTGACTCTAAAGGCAGATCATCTCATGATCTCTTTTACTATGCATAGATTCCCGAGTCCCTGTAAATGTCATCCCGATTTCTCCGGTTTACAGATAACCTAATCTCTCACAGAGATTTGACGAATTCCTTCAGCTTATTACCCTAGCCCTGTGCCCTTTAAGGACACGCCCAACAGTATACCTATGAGTCTCCATGTTTCAGGCAGACGAGGCATACAATCAAAACATGCCTTCAAGAACACAGTATAGGTAATAACTTCTGGTCTAAGGAAAGACATACCCAAACATAAAGAGATTACTCTAATGACACTATCTGTGAGATTTCCTCATAGAGTCTCTTTTGGGTCTGTTCAGTGCGAGCTATACTCTTATAGGTCCACCCACGACTTTAACTAAGATATCTCCATATCTGCAGCTCATGAGGTCTTTACCTTGTATCCATATACAAGTAGATAAGTCGTACTAGTCTTTACTCGAGATCACTGATCCCCAAACTCAGTGTCTCTAGACTAGGAACATATAATTAGGAATAGACATGCAATATCCTTGAATCCTCATGATCGTGATCTCATCACAGATACTCAAGAGATACCTGTTCTATTCCAAGGGGTTTATCCAGTTCGTTCATATAATATTAACAGTAATATCGAGACACAATATGAAACTGAATAAATAGTGCTTTCATTTATTTGCGACAAGCAAAGTTCTACATCTAGTGTCCTTTATTTAATCAAAAGATTGTCTCTAGGACACCCATATGCTAACACATATCCCTCTACTATTCCCTCAGAGAGTCACTCAGTCCAAGAAGCAATCAGCAAAGGCTCAAGATAAAGAGATACTTGACACTTTCCGAAAATTTGAGGTGAACATCCCTCTTCTGGATGCAATACAGCAGATTCCGAGATATGCCAAGTTTTTAAAGGAGTTATGCACCAACAAGAGGAGACTTAAAGGAGATGAACAAGTTAACCTGAGTCAGAATGTAGTAGCACTCATCCAGCCTATGCCTAAAAAGTGTCAAGATTACATTTACTATTCCTTGTGTGATTGGCAATTCTGTTTTTCATGATTGCATGCTAGACTTAGGGGCTTCCATTAATGTCATGCCTGAATTTGTGTATAGTCTCTTGGTCTTGGTCCTTTGTGTGCTACTAGTATTATGGTTACATTAGCTAACAGGAGTAGTATTCACCCATCTGGTTTGATTGAGGATGTACTAGTCAGAGTTAATAATCTTATTTTTCCTGCTGACTTCTACATTTTAGAAATGGAGAGTGAGACTGCTAGTAGTAGATCAACAATTATACTTGGTAGGCCTTTCATGAGAACAACTAGAACTAAGATAGATGTTCATTTTGGTACTCTTTCCATGGAGTTTGGTGATAGCATTGTGCATTTTAATATATTTGATGCCATGAAACATCCTAGGGAAGAACATTCCGCTTTCTGCATTGATGTGATAGATGAAGTTGTTGAGGATGTTTTTGCTGAATTCCTTGTTGATTTTCTGATTTTTCATCTACTTATGATTCTGATTTCTATGGTTGTGGTGATAGTCAAGAGTGCTTTGTGTGTGCTGAAATCGCATTACATCTTTCTGGTTTTAATGATGCACTGATTGATGAACAAGATCCTGTTTCTGTTATTGATTCTGATTCTGAGTGTGAATCTGCGTTATCTGAATTGCCTGCTGATATTATTGATGATCATAATTCTGTTTTTGAGAATTTGTTTACAGGCATAGCTGCTGACTTATTTTCTGCAGAATTTGCACCACCAACTACAACTCTTCCATCCATTGAGTAGCCTCCAAAATTGGAGTTGAAGGTTCTGCCCCACCACTTAAAATATGCATTCCTTGAGGAGAATGAGCAGCTACCAGTCATTGTGGCAAAGAACCTTCTACCTGAGCAGGAGGATAAATTGTTAACTTTGCTGAAAGCAAATAAGAGGGCAATTGGGTGGACAATGGCTGACATTATTGGCATTAGTCCTTCCACATGCATGCACCGTATTCTACTTGAAGAAGGAGCTAAACCAGTGAGACAGCCCTAAAGACGTTTGAACGCACTGATTCTAGATGTGGTGAAGAAGGAAGTGATAAAACTCTTGCAAGCTGGAATAATTTACCCCATCTCTGATAGCCCGTGGGAAGTCCTGTTCAGGTGGTGCCTAAGAAGTCGGGAGTCACTGTGATTGCCAACCAGAAGAATGAGCTAATTACAACAAGAGCTCAAAACAGTTGGAGAGTCTGCGTAGACTACCATAGGCTCAACCAAGCAACCCGCAAAGACCACTATCCTCTTCCTTTTATTGATCAGATGTTGGAGCGGTTGGCTGGTAAATCACACTACTATTTTCTGGATGGATACTCAGGCTACTTCCAGATCCACATTGCACCTGAGGATCAGGAGAAGACGACCTTCACATGCCCCTTTCAGGTACTTTTCAGCATTGCATGGTAAGCATCTTTTATGAGTTTTTAGAGGATTGCATGGAAGTTTTTATGGATGACTTCAGTGTCTATGGCTCTTCTTTTGATGCATGTTTGGGTAATCTGGGTAGAGTTTTGAACAAATGCATTCAAAACAATCTTGTGTTGAATTTTGAAAAATGTCATTCAAACAAATGCATTCAAACCTGATTGGTCTCTCCCATTTGAGTTGATGTGCGATGCATCTAATTATGCTGTTGGAGCTGTTCTTGCTCAGCGGGTCAACAAGGCCCCACATGTCATTGCATATGCATCCAGGACATTGGATTCTGCTCAATCCAACTATACCACCACTGAAAAAGAACTCTTGGCTATAGTGTTTGCTCTTGATAAGTTTCGGTCGTATCTGTTAGATACCAAGGTTATTGTTTTCTCTGACCATGCAGCTTTGAAATTTCTTTTAAAGAAAGCAGATGCTAAGCCTAGACTCATCCGGTGGATGTTGCTGCTCCAAGAGTTTGATATTGAGATTAAGGTAGAAGTGAAGCGGAAAACCAAGTTGCTGATCATCTGAGCCGCATCACCTCTCTTCCATCTGACCCTATACCTATTAGGGATGATTTCCCTGATTAGCAGCTTTTACAGCTGCAAGTAAGTTCCCTTGGTTTGCTGATATAGTTAATTACTTGGTTGCTGGTGCGTTACCTGTTGACTCCACTAAGGCTCGGATCTTGAAATTGAAAAGTGAGTCTAAATACTATGTGTGGGATGATCCTTACTTGTGGAGATTTTGTAGTGACCAAGTGGTTAGGAGATATGTGCCTGACAGTGAGACTCTTTCTGTTTTGAATTTTTGTCATGCATCTGCCTGTGGTGGTCATTTTGGACCACAAAGAACTGCAAGGAAGGTTCTAGATTCTGGTTTGTTCTGGCCTTCTCTATTTCATGATGCTTATGAGTTTTGTAAGTCTTGTGGTAATTGTCAGAGAGCAGGTAGCATTTCCCGTAGACATGAGATGCCCCAAAACCCTATACTTTTCTGAGAGGTTTTTGATGTTAGGGGTATTGATTTTATGGGTCCCTTTCCTGTTTCCTTTGGTTTTGCTTACATACTCTTAGCTGTGGATTATGTTTCTAAATGGGTTGAGGCGAAAGCCACCCGAACTAACGATTCTGTTGTTGTTGTAGATTTTGTCCGTTCTCATATTTTCTGCAAGTTTGGCATTCCTCGAGCTATTATCAGTGACTAGGGCTCGAATTTTTGCAATAGGAGCATGGATGCCTTACTCGAAAAATATGGAGTCATACACAAAGGAGCTATAGCATACCATCCACAGAAAAATGGCCAAGCCGAAGTTTCAAACAGAGAGATTAAGCAAATCCTTCAGAAGACTGTCAATGCTAATAGAAAAGATTGGAGTAAGAAGTTGGAAGATGCTTTGTGGACATACAGGACCGCCTATAAGACTCCGATTGGGATGTCCCCTTACCGGCTTGTTTATTGTAAGGCATGTCACCTACCAGTGGAGCTGGAGCATCGGGTATATTGGGCTGTGAAGCAGTGCAACATGGACCTAATCCAGTCAGGGGGAGAAAGGAAACTACAACTGCAAGAATTAGAGGAGCTTTGTTTGGATGCCTATGAGAGCTCACACATATACAAGGAAAAGACAAAGGCATTCCATGATAAGCAGATCCTGAGGAAAGAATTTGCAGTGGGCCAGAATGTGCTGTTATTCAGTTCCCGTCTTATGTTCATGCTTGGTAAACTTAGATCAAGATGGGATGGCCCCTTTGTTATTACTGATATTTTTACTTATGGTGCAGTTAAATTAAGTGATAAGCAGACTGGAAACACTTTCACTGCGAATGGGCATCGTCTGAAGCCTTTTATGAAGGACCACGACAACAGCTTGTGGAGACACAGATGGATGCAGAGCTTAGGCTGCTTGATGCTACTTATCCTCCTTAGGGAGTTCAGGGAGTCTTCTTCCCTCTTTTTCTTTTCTTTCTGTTATTTGCATTTTTCTTTTTCTTTCTTTCTTTCAGTCTTTGATTTTCATAGGTAGATTTTCCTTTTCTTTCTGGTTATTATTTAGTGTTACATGGAGTATACTCAGATCACAATGTTTGATAGAAAAGTATGTTAGGCTTTGATCTCAATTCTTGGATTACAATACTTGTTGATTGATGTTGTGATGTTGATTGCATGATTTGGTTAACCCTTGTGAGGTTTTGAGCCTGTATACATGGCATATCTTCTTGCCTTGCTTTCTTTATTGTGTGCTTTTGCTCTTGACCTTTGTTCTCTAGAACTTGCTCTGATTCTTTTTGAAACTGCATTTTTCACTTACATGCATGAATATGATTGAGCCATTCATTTCTTTCTTTACCCACTTTAGCCAGATAGCCATCCCTTACATTATTACCCCTTGTTGAACCCCTTTGAGCCTTTATATCCTTTATTTCTTTAGCCATATTACAAGCCTAAGTGAAAAACCAACTAATTCCACACCCTGGAGATTTACTGAGCAATGGTTTTCACTGTGATGTTGTGTTTAAGTGTGGGGGTCTGCCCGAGGCGTGCAAAAGTCTAAGTGTCGGGGGTGACAATCTGATTCTTTTCTCTGCTATGTGGTTCTACTGTGTTATATAAAAAAAAAACAAAACAAAAGAAAAAAATAAAAAAATTGAAAAAAATAAATGTGTGTTTATTTTTATCTTTTCATTATCTTTGTGTTATTAACTTTTGCTCTTGTAGATTTCTGGGGTGTTTAACCTTGTTTTCCATATTTCATCCATACCTTCACCTCAGCCCCATTACAACCCTGCATAAATCCCTCTTGATTTATGCATGCATGTGTCAGTAGCAGTGGAGAAGTAGAATTTGAGCAAGCCTATGGTAGAATGATTTTCTTGAGTAGATTTGAGTGATACACTGATTACCTGATACACTTGAGAGAAAAATATTGATAACATCCTGTGAGAATCCATTTTCTGTAATTGGCATGTGCAGCTGAAATTAGCAGGTGTTGTGATTTTAGATTAGGAAATTTCTGTCCTGATTGATTTATATGTGGAAGACTTGTGATCTTTGTATATTTGCTATATGCTTGGCAATTGTTAGAAAGGATTGGTTGATCTTAGTCTTTGCTTTCAATTTTAGTTTTTGCCCAGGAGTGCAAAAAGATAAGTGTGGGGGAATTTGATAACACATATTTTGTTACACTTATTTATTACTCTTGATTGATATTTTCATGATTTGTTTGAATTAGATAAAGGTCTTTTGGGTCAAATCACAATTCAAGATTTTAATTAGGTTTAATTGATTTTCGTCATAATTTTTCAGATTTACATTACTTTCGTATTTTGACTATATCTCACTCTACATATGCTCGACTGACTCTGTTCTTGTTGGTTTTTGTAGCTAACAGATAGGGCTACAATTGCTGTTTCAGCTACTGAAGCCTAATTCGGACGGAAAGATGGTCGAGACCTGAGCCCCAGATGATGTGTTTTTGCTAGAATTTTATTTTGACGTTTGGACTTGTAATTCACATTAGGACCCAATGTGTTTAGGGACCAAGGCCATGTTTTATTATTTTATTTTATTTTATTCAGATTTTATTTTATGTATGGGCTAAAGTGGTGAAACCCTAGCCGTTCTGAATGATGTCTATTTAAGGGAGACTTTAGGAAACCCTTCGGCAGTCAGATTTTGGGAGGTTGACGACAGACACATTTTCTCTGAAATTTCAATTCTGTTCTTCTTCTTCATCTTCTGTTCTTATTCTTTTTAATTTTTAATCATGTTTACCTTAGCCATGCGAGGCTAAGAACCTTTTAATCAATCTAAGGGTAACAGATTCCATGGATTAGTCTTGAGGATCTGTGCTTTGTTTTAAATCAGTTTCGTTTCCCTTCCAAACTCAGATTGATATCGTGCGATCGTGGATATTCAATCTGAGGTTCGCGATTGCGATTATGGAAAGGGATTAATCCTCAGATTTGATGATTAGATTGATTGGCCCTATGACCTTAAATCAAACGGGCTATACTCTACGATCGTATGAGTAGAAGCACCGTATTTGATCAAACGCTAAGCGATCGCTTAGAGAGCGTTCTCAATTGGAAATAAGGATTCTGATTCAATTGACAATCAATCACGATTCTGATATCTTTTTATCCGAGGAAAGATGTCCTAGGAAACCTAATCTTAGGTTGGTTAATTTTTAATTACGAATTTTTAATCCCAATTTTTATATTCTGTCTTTTTATTATTAAACCGAAATCCAAAACCCCCCTTTTTCATTTTCTTTTTTCAGCAGCGATTTTTACCAAAACAATTTCCTTGAGAGACGATTTAGGGTTTCCACTTTACTGCAAATTCTCTGAACCCTCAATAAAATAATTTGTAATTTGCGTGAGTTCGACAGCTCGTGTCTTTGGAACAGTTTGAACTGGACTTACCCAAGAAGTATATGAAATCGGGTAAATCATGCCAGCATTAAGAAGTTTCACCACTTCCTTTCTCACTACCTGTTTCATTGTAGGATTAAGCCTCCTTTGAGGTTGCCTCACAGGTTTGACATCATCCTCCATAAGAATTTTGTGAGTACAAAAAGAATGATTTATACCCTTCAAATCAGAAAAGGACCACCCTATGGCAATCTTATGTTCCTTCAGCACTTCTATCAACCTTCTTTCATGCTCAGAAGACAACCCCTTATTAATGATATCAGGATAAGTCTCTTCATCACCCAAGAAAATGTATTTAAGAGTTTCGGGCAGCTCCTTTAACTCTACCTTTGATGCACCATCTTCTTTGTCAGAATCTTTCTTCTCAAGAACCTCAAACACAACATTTTTTCTTCCTTAAAGGGAACAATATCCCGTGCCTCATTCTTCATCAAGCTCCTGACTAGAAGATTTCCCTTCTTTCTTCACTTCTTCGAAAACGTCAAGTCTGAAACAATCACCTTTATCAGAAGAGTTTCTCATACAATCAAAGACATTGATGGTAATGGTCTCATCATTCATCCTCAACTTGAGCTTCCCTTGTTCAACATCAATCATAGCCCGAGCAGTAGACTAGAAAGGTCTACCCAACAAAAGAGGCACTTCAGTTTCCTCTTCCATGTCTAATACCACAAAATCTGCTAGAAAAATGAACTTATCAACTTTAACCAGAACATCTTCAATAATACCACTAGGCCTCCTCAAAGATCTATCAGTAAGTTGAAGAGAGACCATAATAGGCTTCAATTCAGAAATTCCCAAAGATTTATAGAAAGACAATGGCATCATATTTATAATCTCCCCAAGATCACACAAGGCTTTGCCAACATTAGTGTTACCAATAGCAATTGGAATATTGAAACTCCCTGGGTGACGAACCTTGTGAGGAAACTTCTTCTGTATTATTTCACTACACTCCTCAGTGAGTGTCACAATCTGGCATTCTTGCAACTTGTGTTTTCTTGATAAAAGGTCTTTCATAAACTTGGCATAATTGGGCATATTAGCCAAAGCTTCAGCAAAGGGGATATTAATGTGCAGCTTTTTGAAAATATCAAGGAACTTGGCATATTGCTGCTTCTGGGCATCCTGCTTGAATCTTTCAGGATAAGGTGCCATAGCTCTCACATAACCTGGACTCATCTTATGCTTCTTCTCAAAAGTCACATTATGTTCTTTTTCCTTTTCTTTTTTCCTTTTCAACCGGCTTCACCACTTCAACAGGTTTTTCAATTTCTTTTTCAGACTCACGTGCCTCATCAAGTTTCTTCTCAATCTCAGGAGATGGAAGCACTTTACCACTTCTGGTCATTATAGTCTTGCAATGCTCCTTAGGATTCACAATAGTGTCACTAGGAAATGTTCCTGGAAGTCTCTCAGCAACTTGCTTGGACAATTGACCAATTTGAACCTCCAGGTTCCTGATAGAAGCATCCTGATTCTTGTTGTGTGCTCTAGCCTCATTGATAAAAGAACTTGTTGTCATCATGTGGTCATTTGTTGTCTTAGAAAGCTGTATTATAGCTTTCTCCAGCTCAGAAGACTCCTTTTGTGGAATAGGAGGAGGTTGCATATAGTTGTTAGAACCATAGTCAAGACCACCTCCTTGACTTCTCCTCTGAAAATTGCTCCCAGAAGAAAAGTTCTGGTTTATAAGGAAATTTTGTTGGGGCTTCTGTTCATATCAAAACCCATTCACTTGCATCTGTTATGGATTAGCACCCATTAGAGTAGGGCACTCATTAGACTCGTGAGCTTCTCCACAATATTCACACACCACACAAGTTGATTGAACCTTAGACACTAGCATTTTCTCAAATTTTTCATTGAGGATATCAAACTTCTTGGACAATAGCTTTTGTTCAGCAAGCATAGCATCATTGCCCTCCAACTTTATCACTCCTCTTCTTGCTTGAACTAGTAAGATCTCATTCTCATTTCTGGCCAATTTCTTTATCAAATCAAGAGCTTGCTCAGATGCACTCTGCCGAATAGAATCACCTGCTGCACTATTAAGCACCAACCTTGTTTCAGGAGAGATGCCTTTAAATAAGATTGCCACCTTTCTATCATCATCTCCCTCGTAGTGTGGATATTTTCTGATAAGTTCCTGGAATCTATTCCAGGTTGCACACAATGATTCTCCTTCAAGATGGCAGAAGTTAGTGATCTCATTTTCCAACTGGTTGTACCTCTCCATAGAAAAGAACTTAGCAAAGAATTTTGTTGACAAGTCTTCCCATGTCATGATACTGTTAGCTGGCTGCCTTTCCACCCATCTGAGAGACTTTCCCTTAACAACAAAAGGGAACAATCGAGCCTGATAGCATCAGCAGACACTCCATTGTGCTTTGTAGTGTCACATATCATTAGAAATCGATCTATGAACTCATGTGGGTCTTCATCCTCAGCACTAGAAAATTGAGCCGTCTCCCCCAAAGTAATTAGAGCTGGCTTCAGCTTAAAATTGTTTGCCTCCACCACCGGCCTGAGTATATTTGAATTTGGACTATTGAATACCGGAGTCAGAATGGTGTCCAACAATTTTGGAGGTGGATTGTTGTTGTGGCCTTCGCCACCAGCATTGTTATCGTTCGCCATCTCTTGTACTGGTTGTACAGGCTCTCTATTGAAATCTTCCCAAATTAACTGCTTGGCAACTTTCCTCAGTCTCCTCTCAGTCCTTGTAATTTCAGGATCAAATACAAAGTCTTTAGGAGCAAGTCTACCTCGGATAAAACTCAGAAAAATTGGTTAGTAGCACCTGCAGAACACAGAACAAGATAAAATAAAAAATAAAAATCCAATCCCAAAGATCAATGGTTATTTATAATATTGGAATTAACAATCCCCGACAACGGCGCCAAAAACTTGATGCTCACCGGCAAGTGTACCGATCGCATAAGTAATATAATGAGTAAGTAGAGTATCATCTTCACAGGGATTGTAAACCAAGTACCACAATAATCAGTCCCCTTAAGTTAGAAAATTCAGTTGTTTTGGAAAATAGTGAATTTATGGTAAAATAAAGACAAATGTTTAAATTTTATAATTTACTATTTAATAAGAAATGGTGAAATTAAAACCGGATTTTTAAGAGAATAATAAAAGACATTGCAGCTAAGGTACACGCACCATATGATACCCACTTTAAACTTTGGATTGATTGACAATACTCATTCAATTTAATAACTCAGACAAATTATTATCTAAAAATAATTAGTTAAATCTCAATCCCTTTGAAATCTAACCCTTTAATCCAATTGGAACCCTAATTCCTTAGCAGTCCCGCATGAAATTAAGCATTAATCACGATAAATTAAACGACTACAACTCACACAAGTCTATCCCTAGAGCATGCATAAATTGTTACCTTACCCCTTTCAGAATCAAAAACCCCAATATTCCTATTGCGAGCCCTAATTCCCAAATTATTATCTCCTATTAGGTTGATCAAGTCTAATAGAAATAATAAACAATATGCATAGGGTAAAAATAAAATATATTAAAATAAACGAGCGAAAATAAATCAATCCATCGTGAAAAGGGTTCACATAGGGTTTGTGACCCTAACTACAATAAAAGAAAACTAGCGAGCCATATATTCCAAAATCAGAATAAATATTATTCGGAAATCTCAAACAATCAGCTCATTAGCAATTTCAAGACAATAAAATATTATCAATTAAATTAACATTAAAATGATTGTAATCATCAAAACATATTTTAAATCAATTAAACAATTGGGGTATAACAAATATCCAACAATAGATTCAATTATTGCGGCAATTGGTTGCTACTCCTTGTATGAACCACCATTCTTGATCGTGGGAATAACAATTTAGACATTTCCCACAGATGGCGTCAATGTTCTATCCTGAAGACAGAGATGTATAACCCAATAGACTAGTGATTCTCTTTTGGATCTAAATGTTCTCTAAGGTATCCATGGATTAGACACCCTTGAGTATGGTAGATCAATATGTATAAGCAATAAGAAGAATGACTTTTGCCAAATGGGTGGTGTGTATGCACAGTGACAACATAACAGTAATAGAGAGAGGATAATCATACCTGTAGATTTTACCTTTTATTTGTAGAGTTTACCTGTTGGTATTAGGATTCTGGACCTTCTGTACCTCTTCTAGCAACCCAAGCCCATTTTAATGTTGTCGTATTGATATCTTTGATGAATATCTTCCTTTGATTATATCAAAATTTATTTAGATTGTCCTTTATTGGACCATTTAATAAATGGGCCTCACATATGAGTCGATGAACTTTTGATTTATGTAAACTAGAAAGATAGAAAGAGGGGGAGAAAAATCACTAACACCATCTGGGTGTTAATATATGGGTGTCCTAGAGATAATCTTTTGATTAAATAAAGGACACTAGATGTAGAACTATTTGTCGCAAATGAATAAAAGAAATCTTTATCCAGTTTCATATTATGTCTCGATATTATTGTTAATATTATATGAACGAACTGGATAAACCCCTTGGAATAGAACAGGTATCTCTTGAGTATCTGTGATGAGATCACGATCATGAGGATTCAAGGATATCGCATGTCTATTCCTAATCATATGTTCCTAGTCTATAGACACTGAGTTTGGGGATCAGTGATCTCGGGTAAGACTAGTACGACTTATCTACTTGTATATGGATACAAGGTAAAGACCTCATGAGCTACAGATATGGAGATGTCTTAGCTAAAGTCGTGGGTGGACTATAGGAGTATAGCTCGCACAGAACAGACCCAAAAAGAGACTCTACGAGGAAATCTCACAGATAGTGTCATTAGAGTAATCTCTTTATATTTGGGTATGTCTTTTCTTAGACCAGAAGTTATTACCTAGACTGTGTTCTTGAAGGCATGTTTTGATTGTATGCCTCGTCTGCCTGAAACATGGAGACTCATAGGTATACTGTTGGACGTGTCCTGAAAGGGCACAGGGCTAAGGTAATAAGCTGAAGGAATTCGTCAAATCTCTGTGAGAGATTAGGTTATCTATAAACCGGAGAAATCGAGATGACATTTACAGGGACTCGGGAATCTATGCATAGTAAAAGAGATCATGAGATAATCTGCCTTTAGAGTCAGTAAATTGAAGATTCCATATTTCGACTAAAGCTTACCCTAAACCGCAGGGATTGATACATTTCCTTACCCTAGGTTAATGGGAAGATAACGGAGACGAAGGGAAATACATACGGCAACCAAATATGTGCAATAGGATGATCAAGTCATTAATCTGACTAGTTCTGGGGCAACAAAGCATTGCTAGTGCTCTGTGTTGTCATTAATTAGGTTGTGTGCTTGTTGGGCCCAAGCTCAGTTATGTCAGAAGTTAAGTTGGACCTAATGGGTCACACACTAACACCTTGTAGTCATGATGAACTAGCTTTAAACGTATTGGGCCTAATAATGGTTTTTAGCCCAAGAAGCTATTTGGAAGCCCACCTAAAAGGGTGGAGGGCGCATGGAGCTTTGTAATGGGCTTGGATAGTCCAAGACATTACTAATTAATTTAATTAGTTAAATTAATAATCAAACATTTGAAATTCGAATTTTGAATTTGAAATTTGAATTTTGAAATTGGATTTTGAAATTTAAATTTTGAATTTGAAATTTGAAATATTGAATTTTGAATTTTGAATTCGAAAGTTTGAACGTTTGAATTCAAGTGTTTGAATTTGAATTTGAATTGGCTATGAAAAGTTGTTTCATAACAAAAGGATAAGATAAGATCTTATTGGAACAAATTCCTTGTATCAAGAGGAGATCTTTGGAGATCACCAAGAGTTGTTTGGGGCGCATATTTTTAGTGATAAGGATGTCATCTTGTCATTTAAACAAAGCTCCAGTCAGATTTGGTTGTTGAGAGAATAAGTGGGTGAGTTGGTTCAAATTTTGAATTCAACTACTCAACATATTTGGACCCTTTTTGGGTTGAATAATGCGCATGAAATGGGTAACCATATGATGGTTTTTAAATCAGAGTTTGAATAGGTTTGAACTTAGTTTCATGAGGATAAGATTAGAGGTTGTTGGCTAGATTTGATTTGCAACAACTCCACCTTATCCTTCTTGACTTTATGCGCCATTTTCAAAGGAGTTTGAAAGGAAAAATTGATTTAATTAAATCAATCTCTTAACACTCAGTGTGCGCACATTACAAAGCAAGTTCCTCTCCTTAGGATTTTTGAGAAACCTAGCCTACACTCCTTCATCTCATGCATCATTCTGTAGGGTAGTTCACTACACCTTTCCAAACACAATACGTAACCTCCAATGACGATAGACGCTGCACTAAATAAATCACAGAATATAAAGTCTTCATCTCACAGTACGACGAACGAGCTAGACTCAAATGGTGGAAATTACAGTGCGCTTTGCTAAGCTAGACGTTTTTGTCAAGCATACCTTTAAACCATAAAAGTGCTATGCAATGATGCAAAACTTCATGCACCAAAAAAAATAAAATAATAAATGAATAAAATATGCAAAACTTTAATCCAAGTTGTATTAAAAAAGCAAGATAATCCTTTTAATTTATACTAAAGTGTAAAACCCTTTTGGAATTTAATTTTGTTTTACCAAGAATTTCAAGGTTAAATACACATTCAATCATTAAAAAAGGGAAAAATTTGAAACCCTTGCTTTGAAATACTTAACTAATCGTTTTAAACTTAACTAATCGGCCTATTTTCTTAGAATAAGAAAATAGATTGATGTCGATAAAGGAAAAAAAGACCAAGTATGTTAAAAACTCATAACACTTACTGAAAAAATTTTAAAAAAAATGTTGAAATATGTCTAAATAAAAAAGAAAACAAATTGAGGAGAATAACAGAAGAAAAATAAAACAAAATATTTTGAAAATTTACAACAACAACAGAAAAAGACAAAAATTAAAAAAAATGAAAATAGTCTAAATCAACAATAAGAATATTGACTGAAGATAAAAAAATAGAAGGAAAAAATAAGACGACATATGTCTAAATTAAAAAAAAAAAATAGAACGAGAACAAGAAAAAACAATAGAAGAAAAAATAAGACCAAATACGTAAAAAACTTAATTATAACACTAATTTCTTTTTCTTCTTTTTTTGTCTTACTTTTTCTTATGTTTCTTTTAAATGTGATACAAAAGATTAAAAGTGAAAAAAAAATAGAAGAAAAAGAAAAACTAAATATGTCTAATCAAAAATAAGAAAATAGACTGATAATAAAAAAAATTAAATACGTTGAAAACTCACAACACTAATTTTTTTATTTTATTTCTTTTTTATCTTATTTTGTGTCTTATTTTTTCTTCTATTTCTTTTTTATCTTCGGTCTATTTTCTTCTTCTTGGTTAGATTATTTTTATTTTTTTATTTTTATTTTTTTATTACTTTTATTCTTTTCTGTTACTATTGTAAGTTTTCCACATATTTGGTCTTATATTTGTTATTTTATCCTGAGTCAATTTTCTTCTTTTTGATTTGGACATATTTGGACTTTTTCCGTCTATTTTTTATTTTATTTTTACTTTTAATTTTTTCTGTAATTATTGTAAGTTTAAAAAAAAATTATTTTTTTATTTTTCCTTTTTCGCCATCAATTTATTTATTTTTTATAAGAAATGTAAGATAATTAGATTTTTTAAGTTTCTAATGGTTTTAAGGAAGAGCTTGGATTAAAAAAACCATATGGAGTATGATTAAAAAAACAAGGGAAACCTCACCCAAAAAAATAAAATAAAAAAATAAGGGAAAAGTGATTTAAAGCAAAATCATGGGGAGTTTTTAACCTTTTTTTCTTAAAAAATTATACAAAAAGTAAACGTAAAAAGAATAAAATATAAATACTTCTTATTCGGTAATTATAATTGCCTTTAAATACTTAATATATTATAACATAGCTTCAAATACTTAGTGTTAAGTGTCAAACATATTATTTTTTTGAGACCCAATTGTGCTAAATATTTTTGAATATGGTCAAAGACATGGTGACTTTTATTAATTAATTGCAAAAGACTTTGGAGTTTTTAAGTTAAAATTTGTGTTACTTAACATTCAAGCAACATGCTCATGAGGGTGAAAAACAAAAATTTTCAATCTTTGATGATCGATGCGGAACCCATAACTCTTTACGGTCCTAATGAGTTATGTCTTAGGATCTACCCGTTAAAACACATAGGGTTTAGGATTACCTTTTGTAATAGCCTGTTACGTACAGGAAATGTTATCATTGCATATGGTATTAAGCGCAGTTACAATCATAGTAATTGAGTTAATTAAATTACTGGTAAACCTTTTCCTTGTTGAATTCCTTGTTATTTAACATTAACCATTTCCGTAAATAATTAAAACAACACCATAATTGTAATGCAAGAGTCGCGGAAGCATAAAACATACTAGTTATCATCTCTCTAAACAATACCATTGGTTTTAGATTTCAGAAAATACATTTTCAAAATTTAACACAGTGGTAATCGATTACCATGCTTGAGGTAATCAATTACCAAAGGCTCCAGAATGAGACAGTAGCCAAATTTGGGCTACCCTATTTTGGGTAATCGATTACCTTGACATAGGTAATCGATTACTGAACTAGGTAACTGATTACCTATGCAAAGGTAATCCATTACCTTGCTCATAGTGGCTCAATTTTTGCATCCCATGTTTCAGGTAATCGATTACTAAGGAAAAGTAATCAATTACCACACTGTGAAAATGACAGCTATCAGCATTTGAAACATAAAATGGGTGATGTAATCCACTCCTCACACTTCACTACCCAAAATACAAATTACACTAGTATTAATATAGGCTCTAGGCCCTTCCATCATGCATATTCCTTAATCAATGCATCATTTACAATATTTCACAATTCCATTGCCCTTTAAAACTAAAATGGCCCATTTTACATTACAAGTCTTCCAATGCCGCAAATACAATATATGTGGCCATGGATATAACACCTCACATTTATAAATCATATATTAATATATTAAATGAGGATTCAAGGGATGGATTAGTGAAAATTCTGAAAATTAGGTCAAAATACAAAGAAAGGGTAAAACGATAAATTAGCCATGCACACAACCCTAGGAAGGAAATTCAGTAGAAGGTCTCAAATGATAAAAATAACCCTGGAAATGGATTCAGAACAAAAAATTGAGTGGTTAGGAAAGTTTCAGAAAATTCAGTGAATAGTGTTTTTACCGGATAAAAATACCGCGGTACGATTGCACCGTAAAATGCGCCAATTGAGTTTTGAGCTCTAGGTTTTGAATACAAGTTATAAACGATTTATAGAACTAGGAAGTATGATTTCTGATGAAATTTGACGGAAATTAGTAAGTTTGGGGAAGCATGCCTACGGCACGCACAATAGCTTAAAATAGCATTTTCTTCGAACGGCCAAAAAACTCAGGATTCATCTAATCATGGGTAGTTAAAGGACAATGGTTAATGTTGAAAATTTGAGTTTCTAAATATGTTTTGAATTTATGGACGTTTAGTGGAATTTGAGGGAAATTCAAGTTAGTTTGAAATCACGTGAGGGGGCGGTGGGACCCACCTCACTTAAACCACTTAAGACACCTAAGCGTATGTCCTATTCATCATCTTCTCTCTCCCTCCCCTTGTGAAACCGCGACAGCCCCCCCTTGTCCATTGGAGTTTTTGATTTCTTCCCTCCATAACTTCATCAAATCTTAACCGAATCGAGTGATTTTTGTCTTGAAATTCGATGGAAACCACCACCCGAACCCATTCCACCGATTAGTTTCCCTTGAAACCCTCTCATTTGTGAGAAAGGGGAGATTTAAGCCACGAATTTCTTGGAGTTTTTGTGATTTTGGGGTTGATTTCTTAAGCCATTGCTTGTGGAGTGCTAGGAAGAGCCTTGCGACTTAATTATGGGTAAGTTTCAACACCTCTCATGGATTAATTAATTTGGTGATTTATTTTCATGAGAACCTAGAGCTTGTATGCTTGATTCATGGATTTAGAGAGATCAAAATGAGATTGTGTATTAGATGATTATGCCTTAGAATGATGTGTTCGACCTATAAATGCAATAAAAATTATTCGTAAAAAATGAGTTTTAACTTAGGAATTTTTTGATGATGCCATGACTTTGTGTTTTGGAAGTGTGTTAGGATTGTGAAATTGGATTTCTGTATAGTTGTATGATGTTATAATGGGACTTTAAGAGGTGTGGAATAGTTGATTTGAAGTGAATCACCCTTGGTGAGGGCCTAGGCATATTTCGGCCATTGTGGAAAGAATGAGGATTGAATGTTGTGAAAATTAACTGGATGGTGTGTTGTATGTTAAATGGTAATTAGTTGGGTTGTGTGATGGTTGGAAGGTTGGAAAATCAATGGAAAATTTTTGGATAGTGTGAAATTGTGGAATTGGACCTAGAAAAAATTATTAGTTAAAATGATGTTTGAATGATGTGGGTTGCAAATTGGCACCTAAAATGGGATGTTGGTAACCTAAGAGTACCTAAGAAAAATGAAAAGAAAACTTAGAAAAATAATTTGTGAAATTACACTAAAATGGCCGAACCTACCTAGGTGTGGGGGAGGATTTTGACGTTTTTGTATTTTGATAGATTTACCGTGTTCTAACGATTCGTATATGGCCGTTATAGGTTGTCGTACGTGGATTTGAATCCCGAACCGTGAGTTTGATGGGTTGCCCTTGGTCCTGGACCAAGTGGGATTGAGGTGAGTAATTGAAACCATGCCTGGAGAGTTGATAACTTGCATGTGTTTGCATGAATGGTAATTAATTGGGAATGTCCTATGTGTAGGAATTTCTATTGTGTAACGATCTCAGAATATATAATGCCTTGGAACTATGTGGAGAGGATTATACAGGTAACCTCTTGGTATTGGGGCTTGATCCCTTTGTGTGTTCCACCATGCCCGTTGAGGGTGATGGTAGGAAGTGTATGTAAGTAATGTAGGATAACATGTTCATGCATATAGTATGTGTGTTGGTACATAGGATGTACCGTGTCTCTGGCCAGTAGACGTGTTGCCTTCGGCCGTTACGGACTTCCACTAGATATGTCTCCGTGAGGGAGTTCTAGTTGACCTGGGGTCGTGGTGTGTGATCCGAATAGGAGCACACTAGGAAGTCTCGGGTGGTTATGGATGGAGGGTGCCTTGGCTCGATGTTTTGGGAACACGCCATGGTTTGAAACCCGTAGGCTTATATGCCGAGCCATTAGGCTGGACGTTGCTTTGTTTTGGCATTGACCATTCCAGCTTCGTCGTATTTTGTATCCCTACACTCCCATATTTCACTAAATCCCTTTCTTTATCTAGTTTTAAGATGTTATATTATGTTATTTATATGCATCGAAGTGAACCTTTGGGTGGAGTATTCTTTAGAACATCTGTGTTACTGAGATATATTCGTAATCTCACCCCGCTTTGGGGACTTTATTTCAGGAGGTAGCAGTGGAGTAGGAGCGGTGGGCAAGAAGCCCATGGGATGACTGAGACATAGGATTCTTTACTTTGCATTTTGGTGGCCATTGGGCCTAGGCTAGACTTAGGGCATGAACATTGCATATGGATTTAGGAGGATATTTATTGTCATATTTGTTCATTTGGATTATGTCATTTTGAGGTTTATTTATCATGTTTATTTTGGAGTATGTATTATTTGAAGGTTAAGGTTTGTAATTGTAATAGGTCATTGGAAGCCTTGTAATTTGTATATGAATTGATGTAACCATGAAGCATATGTAATATGATGAAAGGGCAATAGGCCTATATTAGGATTATGATTATGTGTATGTTTAGAAGATGTATGCAAATGGACCTTGATGATTGAAATATGTTAAGTGTTAACAAAGTAAGCAATGTGATATGAATTGAGTAATTTAATATAAACTGTGATGGGTTGTAAGAGCCCCAAGGCATTGCTGGTCCTTGTGTGTGCCACCCAATGATTATTAGGTACAATTTGAGGTCATAGAATACTTTTACAAATTTGGGGATTATTGGAAAAACAAAGGAAACTCTACGAATTTTCTAGAAATTTGCATAATTTAGGCGAACTTCGGGGGAGCATATCTCCCCTCCACAGAGGTCCTATAGGGACGTTCCATATTGATATGAATGAATTGTCTGGACCTATAATAAGAGAGGATACTAACCAAGAAGAGGGAGATGTGGGCTGGGAGGAACAAACAGTGGAGCATCAAATAAGCCCAAAGACCATATGGTCTAGAAGGAACAAAGTGAGGCCCAAGTGGATGAAGGATTTTATGGTGTGAGTCATCAGATAATGAGGGAGTCTGTTAGGAATTTGTTATGAGAGGGTATTAGCGGGTATAGATAAATTCTATTTGTAGAATCGTCTACACATGCTTGTGTGTGCTTACATTTTCTGTTATTAGTGTATGCATTTTCCTTCGCGTGAGTGGTTGTAAGCCTATAAAGGCAGGTTACTGTCATAAATAAAATATAGAGAGAAAGTTATCCAGTACCCTAGTGGTCTAAGGAGGTTGTTTTCCCTCGAAGAAGACATTATGACCTATCATTGGCGCTTTCATTGAGTTCTCCACCACCATGACCGGAATTCCCAATCCACCAGAACCTCTCGAAACCACCTTAGCTAAATTGTTGCAATCTCAGCTCACTCTTCAAAAAGACTTTCAGTCTATCGCCCAAAAAGTGACGTCTCTGGAATTACGCGCAACGACTTCGCCACATCACACGGCGAGCTCGCCGGCCGGACCTGGCAGCACCACGATTCCGTCGGAAATCAAAGCGGCGACCATCAAGCTTGATGTTCCTCGGTTCGATGGTTCCGATCCATTGGGGTGGGTTTTCAAGTTCTCCCAATTTTTTGAATTCCATGGCACCCCTGAGCCTCAACGGCCGCGGATAGCCTCTTTCTACATGGAGGGTGAGGCTCTTGCTTGGTATCAGTGGATGTTTTCCAATGGCCAAATTACCTCTTGGCAGGCGCTGTTACATGCATTGGAACTTCGCTTCGCTCCTTCTCAATATGAGGATCCCAAAGGCGGTCTCATGAAACTATTGCAGACGGCTTCGGTTCGCGAGTACCAGTCTCAGTTTGAAACCTTAGCCAATCGCTGTGTTGGCTTACCACCCCCTTATCTATTAAGCTGCTTCATCTCTGGTCTCAAGCCGGATATTAGGCGTGACGTCCAGGCGCTACAACCAATGTCTCTGGCGCAAGCCGTTGGTTTGGCTCGTCTTCAAGAGGACAAGCTGGGCGACCAGCGAACTACTTCACGCCCTAAGTTTTCCCCTTCATCGTCATGGTCACACGGCGGCGCTCCTCATGCACCGCTGGTCACTGCGTCCCTCTCTCTGGGACCTACCTTGGCTTCAGCAGCTACAAACCCTTCGGTGCCTCGAGTTGGCCACAAAGCCAAACCTCGAATTCAACGTCTGTCCCCAAAAGAGCTCCAAGTGCGTCGCGACAAAGGATTGTGCTACAATTGCGATGAGAAGTATCATCCCACTCACCGTTGCAAATGTTCCCTCATGCTTTTAATTGTCGCTCCAGAATCTGACGAGATCGGGGACATACATCACTTGCTCGAGGAGGAATCTGGCTTGCAATCTCCGCTGGAGCCTGTGTCAGAAGTAAGCGTGGAATCCGATTTTGCTCAGATCAGCTTCCATGCCTTTCTGGGCCATTCCGTCCCACAAACGTTACGAGTTCAAGGCCGCATTGGTAAGGCCCAACTATCCGTTCTTATCGACAGCGGAAGCACCCACAACTTCGTTCAACCCCGTATTGTCAAGTTTTTGGGCCTCCCATTACACAAGGCCCAAGGCTTCCAAGTCTTAGTGGGCAACAGTGAAGAGTTGGACTGCACGTCCTTGTGCAAAGCGGTTCCTCTATTCCTAGGAAAGTACGAATTTCGGGTGGATTTTTTCGTATTGCCCATCTCTGGTGCTAATCTTGTATTGGGTGTACAATGGCTCAAAACCCTTGGGCCTATTCTCACGGACTATGACCACCTCACAATGAAATTTGTTAAATGTGGGCAGATTGTTATCTTGCAAGGTAACTCTGCTTTTTCGGCCCAAGAGGCTTCGCTGGCCCAGCTACGTCGAATGGTGTCCACTAGTTCCATATCTGAGTTATCTCAGCTACAGATGGTGCCCTCTCCGCCGTCTACACCCTTCAGTGCTCCGATTCCTCAGGTGATTGACGAACTACTTTCTCGTTTCGCTGTGCTTTTTGATTCTCCTTCTCAACTTCCTCCTCCACGCTCCACTGACCACCAGATCCCTTTGATGGAGGGGAGTCAAGCGGTGAATGTTCGTCCGTGTCGCTACCCGTATTTCCAGAAAAAGGAGATTGAGCGTCTTACTTCAGAAATGCTGGCAGCTAGAATTATCCGCGATAGCATGAGCCCTTTTTCTTCTCCGGTGCTGTTAGTCCGAAAGAAAGATGGGTGCTGGCATTTTTGCACTGACTATCGAGCTCTCAACGCTACTACACAGCGTGACCGTTTCCCTATTCCAACGATCGACGAGCTCATTGATGAACTCCATGGCGTTCGTTGCTTCTCCAAGTAGGATCTACGTTCTGGGTACCACCAGATACGTATGGATCCAGGTGACCTTCCTAAAACAGCTTTTCGTACCCACGAAGGACACTTCGAGTACCTCGTCATGCCTTTTGGGCTTTGCAACGCTCCGGCCACATTCCAGGCGACTATGAACTCTGTATTTAAGCCTTTTCTTCATCGTTTCATTATTGTGTTTTTTGACGATATTTTGGTTTTTAGCAAGTCTCTGGACGACCATGTCACTCACTTGGAGGAGACTTTCAATCAGTTGCTGCACAACCAGTTCTTCCTCAAGAAATCCAAATGCTCTTTTGCTCAGCCCTCGTTGGAATATTTGGGGCATATCATTTCTGTTGAGGGCGTTGGACCCGATCCTGAAAAAATCAGGGCCATGGTGGCTTGGCCGTGTCCTGCTTCCATCAAACAATTATATGGATTCTTGGGATTGACGGGTTTTTATCGTCGGTTCATCCACCGCTATGCTTCCATTGAAGGAACTCATGTCACAGGTTATTCAGACTCCAGATCAGCAATATTACCTTTCCAAGTTGTTGGGGGTATGACTACGAGATTGTGTACAAACCCAGTCCAGAAAATAAGGTTGCAGACGCTCTTTCAAGGATGTTTGACGTTTGATCCCAGATGTGTGCCTTATCTGTACCACAGTTTGAGGTTATAGCTAAACTCAAAGAAGAACTTCATTCTGATTCACAGTTGAGTCAACTCCTAGCAGAATTGGAACGTGACTCGAGCTCTGATCCGGGTTTTTCTGTAGTGAATGGGCTACTGTTCTTTCATGGTCGCATTTTAGTAGGGGCTCATTCGGCTTTTAAGCACCTACTCTTGGAGGAATTCCACGCTTCACCATTCGGGGGTCATATGGGGGTTAAAAAGACTTATGCTCGCCTCAGTGCTAATTTCTTTTGGCATGGTATGCAGAAAGATGTTGCCAAATTTGTCCAAAGTTGTCTAACGTGTCAACAAATCAAAGTTCCTACTCCACGTCCATTAGGCCTGCTACAACCAATTCCTATTCCTTATGAGGTATGGGAAGATATTGCCATGGACTTTATAGTCGGGCTGCCTTCATTCCAAAACTTCACAACCATCCTGGTAGTGGTTGATAGGTCCTCTAAGGCCGCACACTTTGGTATGCTGCCCTCACACTATACTGCTACTAAAGTAGCTCAATTATACAATGAGATGATATGTCGTCTACATGGTTTCCCTAAGAGCATTATATCGGATCGTGATTCGATTTTTATGAGCCATTTTTGGCATGCCCTTTTCAGGATGAGTGGCACTAAGCTTCGGATGTCCACCGCTTATCATCCACAAAGTGATGGTCAAACCGAGGTCCTAAACCGGATGCTACAACAGTACATGCGCGCCTTCACTCATGAGCAACCAAAGTCCTGGGGTCGCTTTCTGCCATGGGCAGAGTGGTGCTATAGTACTTCTGTCCATTCGACTACAAGAGTCTCTCCGTTTCAGGTGGTTTATGGTCGCACATAGCCTTCCATTCCTCACTATGTGACGGGGTCTAGCAACCTGGAAGCGGTAGATACCGAATTGACTGATAGGGACACCATGATAGCTATTCTAAAACAAAAACTCCTCAAAGCTCAAGGTATCATGAAACAGGCTGCTGATAAGCATCGGCAAGAGCATTCGTTCCAGTTGGGTGACATGGTTTTGGTTCGCTTGAAACCTTACAAAAAACAGTCGGTGGCATAGAGGAGTAGTCACAAGCTGTCCAAGAGGTATTATGGCCCCTTTAAAATAATTAAGTGCATTGGATCGGTTGCTTTTGAATTGGAGCTACCAACTGGTAGTAAAATACACCCCGTCTTTCACTCTTCCTTGCTCAAACCATTTCACCGGATGGTACTGACCGACCACTTCCACTGCCCCCACTAAATTTATTAAATCACCCTATCATACAGCCATTGGCAGTTTTGGATACGGAAACAGCTGCACCTCCTGACCAGGATCGTGTACTGATACAGTGGGAAGGGTTGTTTCCAGAGGATGCTTCTTGGGAATCTTTGGAGGACATTTTGGCTTCTTATCCAGAATTACACCTTGAGGGCAAGGTGTTTGTAAAAGGGAAAGGGGATGATATGAATGAATTGTCTGGACCTATAATAAGAGAGGATACTAACCAAGAAGAGGGAGATGTGGGCTGGGAGGAACAAACAGTGGAGCATCAAATAAGCCTAAAGACCAGATGGTCTAGAAGGAACAAAGTGAGGCCCAAGTGGATGAAGGATTTTATGGTGTGAGTCATCAGATAATGGGGGAGTCTGTTAGGAAATTGTTATGAGAGGGTATTAGCGGGTATAGATAAATTCTGTTTCTAGAATCGTCTACACATGCTTGTGTGTGCTTACATTTTCTGTTATTAGTGTATGCATTTTCCTTCGCGTGAGTGGTTGTAAGCCTATAAAGGCAGGTTACTGTCATAAATAAAATATAGAGAGAAAGTTATTCAGTACCCTAGTGGTCTAAGGAGGTTGTTTTCCCTTGGAGAAGACATTATCACCTATCACATATGTCGTTTGAAGCTTGTGATGTCCTCTATCTTGTGGTAAAATTTGGTAATTTTCTGGGTTGGGCGTCGGCCTGTAGAGGGCAAAGAACACGGACTTCCCTGTTGGTCCCTGCACATGGGGCTGTTTTGGACTGAGTCTGGTGAATTTATTCCCGCTTCATTTCTTGGTCAAATTAGGTGTATGATATGTCAAATTGATGCTTGAGGTGTCTAGTTTCTTGTCTAAATTTTTTTAGAGCAATTGGTTGAGTGGAATGTCCATAATAATTGATTGAGTGAAGGATGTTTGGAGCTATTTTGGGGTTGGCTGGCAGATTTGCTTGTCCAACTTCAAACGGTGATATCCGGAGCAAACGAGAACTTTATGACTCGTGTGGTAGCTTCCTAGAAAGGTAATTAAGTGTAAAATAACATATCAAAAGATGAAAGGTTCGCGCCATGCGGTTTGTCCGCAGAAAATTAAAGACCGAACCATATTCGGATAGGTAGAAAACGTAAAAGTAAGAATTTAGCTAAGTGGGTTTATGGGAACCCCTTAGTGACTTGAGGGAAGTAAAATGTGTTATAAAAGTAGTTAAATAATTATTCCGCGAACAGTTTATAATTACAGTCACAACTTTTAATTATTACGTTTTTTACGGTTTTAAAGGCTTGCATAATAAACGAAAAAAGTTTACTCGCATTTTTATAAATGAATTATTGTGATTGTAGCTACGCTTCATATCATAATTAATGTTAACAATACTGGTGTACAACGGGCTGTTACAATGGACAAGTCTCGTGCTCACTCAAATACAAGTATAAACAAGAGGCATAAAATATACATGAATTACAAAGACTTAGCATATAGTTATGAACACCCAAAATCATGACAACATAACATGCAATAAGTTCATAACCTAAGTCTAAAATATTAAACACTATGCTATGTGCATCAAATATAGTCCTCCAATATGTCATGTTCTGCATATGCACATCATGTTCAGCTCATCCACTAAGCGAGCCTCTTGCCCGAAGATCCTCCATGCTCACTATAACCTGAAATGATGTCCCCAAACGCGGGGTGAGATATATAAATATATCTCAGTAAATCAAGTGTACTAGAGGATCACTCCACCTCATGGCTCACTCAATGTGCAACAATAACATCATGTAAAAATGCATACATACAAAATCACAACAACTAGGCACAAATCCAAAAGGGAGGCTTCCTGGTGCCTCTCCCATGGATGAGACGACCCCATGGCAAAACCCAACTGGAACTCCTCATGAGCCCTATCCAGCAGAAGTCCCACGTTTGGATTATCCTGGTACCGCTCCCAGAGTCGGCCCCACGGCAAAACCCGACCGGAATCCCCAAAGGATATCTCCAGCGGAAGTCCAAACCAACACACATCTACTGGCCAGAGATCATAAAATTTTACACACAACATGCTCCAAGCATGTCACACAATCAAGCAATAATGCATGAACATACATATTCACACAATGTCAAAAGCACAAAATCCAACCACAACCTTCCATTAGGTGTGTGTTCAAGTCATTTCATAGATATCACTTGGAGGAGTCTTAGGCCTAGCTTGTGGGTAAGTTTCCACACTTTTGATTGGTTGGATTGATAGATCAAAATTCATGAACCCTAGAGTTAAATTGCTTGATTGATGTAGTTAGAGAGCTCAAATTGAAATTGTGTATTAGATAAAAGTGGCTTAGAATGTTGTTTTAAAGTGTTAGAAATCATAAAAATTATTGAGGAAATAATTGTATAACTTAGGAAAATTTGATATGGGAATTCAACACTTTGTGAATTGTTATGATTATGAAATTGTGTAATTGAGTTGTGGAGTGTTTGTATGAGTTAATTATAGGAGTGTAAGGTGCGTGGAAGTGTTAAATTGGATTGAACATCCTTTGGTTGGTGAGCATGAACAATTCGACCTATTGAGGTCATATAGGGTCTGATGGTGTAAAAATTGTATAATTGATGTTGTGTGGTTGTGTATGATATTTAAATTAGTTGGATGTTGGTTGGATGCATGAGGTTTGGTAAGTGGTCATGATTTTATGCATGAATATTTTATGAGCATGTGTATGCTTTTGGTTGATTATAATTGTATTGGAAATGCCCTATGTGTAGGCATTTCTTGAAGTATCAAGCTCGGGGACGTATTAAATTGGAGTTGTCAAGTGAAGGAGATTAATCAGGTAATCCCTTGGTATTGGGGTTTGATCCCCGTGTGTGCTCCACCATGCCTCTTGAGGGTAGTGGTTTGAGGTGTATGTTGGTAATATAGTATAACATGTTCATGCATCATTGTATGTTTAGTGTTACATAGGATGTACCGTGTCTTTGGCCAGTAGACTGTTGCCTTCGGGAATTACAGACTTCCACTAGATAGGTCTGCATGAGGGAGTTCCAGTTGACCTGGGGTCGTGGTGTGTCATCCGTAGAGGAGCACACTAGGAAGTCTCGGGTGTATATGAATGAAGGGTGCCTTGGTTGATGTTCTGGGAATACTTCCTTGGATGAGAACTCATAGACTATATGCCGAGGCCAATAGGCTGGACGTTGCGTGGCTTTGGCATCGACCATTCTAGCTTCGTCGAATTTTTACTCCCTATGTCCCCTACTTCACTAAATCCCTTGCTTTATCTCTTTTTGGATGTTGTGGTATATTATTGATATGCATCTGAGTGAGCCATTGGGCAGAGTAATCTTCAGAACCTCTGGGTTATTGAGATATAATCGTATATCTCACCCTGTTTTGAGGACTTTATTTCATGTAGTGGCAGTGGTACTAGAGCGGCGGGAAAGAGTCCCGTTGGATGAGCTTGGACATAGGGTCATTTTGCATTTTGTGGCCATTGGGTCTAGGCTAGACTTATGACATGAATATTGCATGTGATCTAGGATTATTTATTTGTCATCTTTGTTCATGTCATATTTTGTCTAAGTTTAGTCTTTATGTTCTCATGATTTATTTTGGAGGATTCATTATGTACATTTGAAGGATAATTTTAATAGTTGTAAATAAGCCTTGTAATTTGTAATCTTTTTGTAACATTGAAGCATGTATATGATGAAAGGGCAATAGGCATATTCTAGAATATGATATATGTTTTATGTCAATAGAATGCATGGAAAGGAATTAATGTGATTGAAATGGTTTAAGATTTGATAAAGTAATTGATGAGTTGAAAAGTAAGCTTTTGATATAAATTGTGAAGGGTCGTAAGAGAACCAAGGCATTGCTGGTCCTTGAGTTCCACCCATGTTTATTAGTTACCAATTGAGAATATATAACACACTTGTAAAAGTGAGATATGTTGGAAAAAAAAAGGAGACTCTGGCGAAATTTCTATAAATTGATAGATTTTAGGTGAACTTTGGGAGAGCATATCTCCCTACACAAAGGTCCAATAAGGACGTTCCATACACCATTTTAAAGCTTGAGATGTCAACTACCTTGTATCAAAATTTGAGAGTCATAGGATTAGCATGCTTCCCTGTATAAGCCAGTGAACACAGACTGCCCAAAACTCCCCTGCACATGGGGCTGTCACTGTCTATTTTTGGGAAAATTATTTCCGCTTCGTTTCTTGGTCAAATTAGGTGCATGATATGTTTGAATCTTGAGGTGTCTAGTTTACTGTATAAATATTTGACAGCAATTGGTGGAGTGGTTTGTCCGAACTCGTTCAAAGACTGAGGGCTGTTTAGAGTGTTGTTTGACGTTGGTTGGCAGATTTGCTTGTCTAACTTCAAATGGTGATAACCGGAGCAAACGAAAACTTTTTGGAGCGTGTGATAGCTTTTTAGAAAGATAATTAAGTATAGAATAACATACTAAAAGATGATAGGTGCTAGAAAAGCGGATTATCTGCAGAAAAAAAAATACCGAACCATGTTCGGATAGTTTAAAACCTTTAAAGTGAGAATTAGGCTAAGTGGGTTTATGGGAACCCCTTTGTGACTTAAGAGAAGTACTATGTGATATCTAGACATTTTATATTATTATTCCGTAATTAGTTTTCAATTACAGTCGTAACTTTTATTTATTACGCTTTATTATTGTTTTAAATATTCACGTAATAAAAAGGAAAAAAATTACTCGCATTTATATAAATGAATTGCTGTGATTGTAACTGCACTTAATATCATAATCAATGTTAATAACATCGGTGTACAACGGACTATTACAAAATGAAGTTGTCGGATATTAAAGTTAATGCGATTGTCTCAATGCTTACATATGTGCAAAAGCAAGGTTATGTTAACATAGCATCATTCATTTACAAATCTCAATCCGAGTTTAGATTTAGAAATGAGTTTGATTTCTCTACTATTTATTTGATACTTGTATCAACGAGATCTCATTTCTTATATGATTTTATCATTATTGATTTTTTAATTCCAGATATGAGGTACAATCAATGGAGCAACTGAGTTTCCTGGCTGCCTGGGTCGAAGTAAAAACATCTCGGCCACCGACCCACCATCACGGAAGAGCAAGACCCCTGACCCCAAAGCCAAAAAGATCACTATTGGGATCAAATCCAAAAGGACTCCGGTTGACAAGTCAAAGGGTATCCCAGCTTCTCCTGCTGGTGCTCCTTCTCAAACCTTAGCAGTTGCAACTCAAACTCATTCTCCATCTTCTGGGCTTTCTCGAAGTGCCATTTGGGAGGTTGGAGTCACTAGCGATCTTCACAATGTTCTCCGTCCTCCCATTCGTTTGTGTGATCCCAATCCTCCCTCTGATGCCGAGATTAAGGAGTTGGAGATTATTGAATTGAACGCCATAAAAGTTGTATTTTTGGTGAAAATTTATGCTTCCATGAAGATTAAATATGGCAAGGCCCACTCTGACATGACTGCTGATAAAGAGGAGAGGTTAAAACTTACGAAGAGCTTCTGAAGGTGAAGGGGTTTCCAAGACTCATACGAACAAGGTTGAAACTATGGAGTCCTTTAAATTGATATTGGAAGATGCAGAGGTTGTTGGACAAGTGGCCTTAAACTCAAGGGGGAGGGGTGAATTGAGTTTTAAAAATATTTTCGCAAAATGCCTCACTTTCTTTCTTGAAAACGAATCTCTTGAGTTTATATGATTTAACACAATAAAGCTTAAAGAATAAAAATTAATACAAGCAAATAATATGCAAAGTATGAATTTAAATATGCTCAAGTATTCTAATAATGCTTACGTAAAGATATAATAAGTTAGAGAGATTGCAAACAAGATATATCCTAGTTCGATCACCACCACCGTGACCTACATCTAGATTGAAGCCGCTCGATCAACTTCCCACTAATGGTCAAGCTTCAAGGGTGCTTTACAAACCACTACAACTTTCAAGAATTTTGGTTCTTGAAACCCTTACACTTCCACTCATTTTCTTAGGCTATGAGCAACCTTTTCACTACCCTCAACTCAAATAAATAGAAGAAGAGTGTTTAGATATGAATTTGTACTCTTAAAGAACGGATTATACAAGTTGAAGCTTATGGGTATTGATCAATGACACAAGAACGAAGCTCAAAGGAGTTTTATGATCAATATGAGTAAGAACAAGTAATGAATGTGTTTGATTCAATGAGAATAATCAAGAATGATTGTAAAATCAATGGAACAATAATTCTTGATGTTCTGCATTGCAATAAATGAGTTTATATTGGTGTTGGTACGAAACTAGCCGTTTGTAGTCGTTGGAATGCTTACTGCCTAGTAAGTATTCGAATACTTTTCATGAAGTAATCAAATACTTTTTTTAAGGTATTCTAATACTTTGTTCTCAGCACAAGTGTTCGAATACTAGTCAAGAAAGTATTTAAATACTTTCTTAACAAAACTTAAGTATTGTAATTTTTTGAGTTGCAAAGCATTCCAACTTGCCTCTAATCACTTTGAGTGCAATTCCTTGACTTGATAAAAAAATTTTGAGGTCATGAAATGTGTCAATGGTCTTTTTCATGAGTTATTTAAAAACTTTCAAGTGATTAGTGTCATGGATAATGCATGCACAGAATTAAGTATCCTTTGGTCTTATTTATGCACCATTAATCAATTACCTTTACATTTAGATCTAAGCCCTAAGGATATACTACACTCTTGATCTTTCATCTTGATCATGTGAGTTGATGGTTTTGCTTCTGTTGTCTTGTTGAACTACTTTCTTGGTCTTTTTGATTGTTGTGAGTTATATTATCCTTGATGTTGCTTCCCAGCTTGTTTGTTATCATCAAAACTGTTGTATAATTGAACTCTTCATTTTGAGTGCATTGGTTTCACAGAGGCAAAATTGAAAGATCCTGTAGCTGATGTTTCATATTATCGTGTCGAGCTTGAGAAATCGGTACTAGGGTCTTTCAACAATGCTCTAAACCAAATTAAGCACCTCAACCCTGGCTTTGAGCTTAATAAAAATGGCTTACATCATCTAGCTTACATCAGCCAAGGGCATTTAATCTCCCCTCGAACTCCTACAATAGGTGATTTAGTAACCTGGTTGGATGGGGATCAGAGTAAGGGAGAAGAAGAGGTTACTCTCGGGGTAGAAAATGTGGTGCAAGATCGTAATGAGATGCAAAAGGAATGAAGAATCGAGATGCCAGTTTAATTTTTATCTCTGATTTGGGGCCTTGGAGCCCATTTTGATGTTTTAATGAATATTGTTGGGATCCTTCCCCATTTTGCCTTTTTTTATATATCTTTTGATACTTACACCATTTGCCAACTGCACGCACTGCTTTGCAGCTAGTATTATCTAGATTTTTATTATATCTTTTCATTGATAATGTGGTTCTACTCGCCTAAATTTTTAATCTTATTAATTCAGATATAGTTTCAAGCTTTTTAAACCATAACAGGATTATTTTATTTCTCTTAATTTGGATATGATGTCTTAATGCTATCACTGACCTGGCCAAGGTCAATCTATATTATACGAATTTCGTGCTTTTGTTTGTCTGGTATTAATTTCCATGACATTTCTTTATTTTGACTTAGTATGTTTTGGAAAGTTTCCATTTGCGATGGTAAATATTTAGTCCTTCAATCTGTAATCCGACTTCTATTCCCAGCATTTTATCCGAAATAAAGGAAATACTGTCACATGTTCAGGTTTGGCTAATGAACCATTATTTTTGAACATTTCCACTTGATCAGAGTCATTATGACAAATCGCGTCTTTATCTCGGATCAATATATTGATGCATCATAATTATAAGGATAAATCTTCATTGAAAATTTCCTCATTTATTCAAAATAGAAATATTGATTACATGATTTTGTCGATATAGTCGATTTTAGACAATCCCTGCCAAAGCAAAAATAATTTACCTAAAAATTGAAAAAATATTCGAAATAGCCTTCCAATGGAACTTGGATCTTAATTGTAAGACATCTTGAGTTTATCCGCATTCCATGTTCTTTTGATTGTCTTTTCTTCTAAAATTCCCAAGATGTAAGGTCCTTTACCGAGTTTCTCTCTTACTCGGAAAGGGCCTTCCAAGTTTGCAGCCAACTTTCCGTCTCTAGCATTCTTTTTGCCAATATCTGCTCTACAAAGTACCAAGTCATCTTTTTTAAATGACTTTGGTCTTATTTTTCTATTTTATCTAGCTTCTATCAATTGCTTGGTTGCCACATCTCGGCAATGTGTCATGACTCTGACTTCATCTATTAGATATAACTCTACTGCCAGAGCTTTGCTATTATTTTCTTCTTTTTCTTTAAGAGTCTTCGTTCTCCTCTAAGATGACTCTCCTATTTCAACCGGGATCATAGCCTCATATCCATAGGTATGTCTGAATGGAGTCTTTCCAGTTGCTATCTGAATGCTTGTTTTGTATCCTCACAAGAAAAAATATATTTGCTGAACCTAACTTGCTATAGCTACTTCCATCCATTTTCAAAGTCCATCCATAATTATTTTATTAGCAGCTTTAGCCTACCCATTTGTTTAAGGATTTTCAACATATGTGAAGCGATGTTGAATCTTGAAATCAGTCATTAACTCTTAGAACCTCTTATTAGTAATCTGGGTTCCATTATTTGTTAAGTTATGGAATTCCAAACCTAGAAATGATATTCTTTCAAAAAATCTTTGAACTTTAGCCGAGGTAATGGTAGTCACGGGTTCAGCTTCTATCCATTTTGTGAAATAGTCAACAACTACAATCAACCATTTTAACTGCCCTTCAGCTGCCTTAAATGGTCCCAGCATATCCATCTCCCATTTATAGAAGGGCCATGGAGCCGAGATATATTTCAGTTCTTCAATAGGAGAAAGCTTCATCTTGGCATGCATTTGACAACTACTGCATTTCTTGACATGATTTATTGTATCAACATCCATAGTTTGCCAATAATACTCTGCTCGAAGGGCTTTTTGAGCCAGGGCTTTCACATCCATATGTTGACCATTAACTCCTTCATGTATTTCGGCCAAGACATACTTGGCTTTTTCCGGATTCAAGCACTTCAATATTGGAGAATGCAAACCTTTTCTGTATGAATAATCCTGTATCACCGTATACATGGCTGCATCTCAAATTAATTTCTTGGAATCTCCTGAATCTTCTGGCAATATTCTTTTTTCCAAATAAGCAATGATTGGCTACCTCCAATCTTCTGACGACGTTATAACCATTACACAACTCGGCTTAGTAATGTTCTATTGAACCATGACTTTGTGATTACCGAGTTCTTTGTACTTGCCAATTTGGATAAAATATCAGCTCTACTATTTTCTCATCGAGGAATATGAGCAATTATGACTTCATCAAATTCAACTACAATTTCCTTAACTTTACTCTAATATCTCATCAATAAAGGCCCTTTAGCTTGATATTTTCCATCAATTTGTGAAGTGACAAGCTGGGAACCTCTGAAGACTTTAATTCTCTTGGCTCCAAGATCTTTAATTGCATCAACCCGACTATCAAGGCTTCAATTCTCCTTGATTATTTGAAGTTAGAAAATTCAAATGTAACGTGTTCAATTGAAACCCCTTATGGACTTTCTATTATGATTCTAGCTCCACTCCCTTTATTTTTTGATGAACCATCAACATAAACCCTCCATGTGACATCATCTTCGTTATTTCCTCCATTGGCTGGAGTAAGTTCCATTATGAAGTCAGTTAATGCTTGGGGTTTAATGGCATGCTGAATTTCGTAAGTGATATCATATTCAGAGAGCTCAATTGCCCAATAATCATCTTCCAGCCAAATCTGGCTTATCCAATACTTGCTGTATTGGTTGGTTAGTTTTGACGATAACTTGATGTCCTTGAAAGTATGGCCGAAGTCTTATTGCCGTGGTGAGTAAGGCAAATGCCACTTTCTTTAATTTTTGGTATCTCAGTTGAAGACCCTAAAGAGCCCTGCTAACAAAATATATTGGCTCTTGGCCTTTATTTGTTTCTCTCATCAACACAGCACTAATTGCTTCTTCTCCAACAGCCAAATATAAGATCAGGACCTCTCCTGGTTCCGATTTTGATAAAACTGGTCATGCTGCTAAACATCTCTTAATTTTTTCAAATGCAACTTCACAATCCAAGTTCCATCCATGTTCAACCTCTTTCTTTAACAACTTAAAAAATGGGAGTGCATTTCTAGCTGACTTTGGCAAGAATCTAGTCAAAGTGGCTAATCTACCTATTGACTGCTGAACTTCCTTCTTGTTTCTAGGGGCTTTCATGTCTATCACATCTTTGCATTTGTCTGGGTTTGCTTCAATCCCCCTGTGGGTTAACATAAAGTCCAAGAACTTTCCAGTCGGAACTCCAAATGCACATTTAACCGGGTTTAATCGGATGCGATGAGCTCTTAACTTCTCGAACGTCTGGTTCAAATACTGAACATGGCTTGCAGGATATGTTGACTTGACGATCATGTCATCTAAATAAACCCCTATTCTTTCAGAGTTGATCATAAAATACTCGGTTCATCATCCTCTGATATGTGGCCCTTGAGTTTTTCAACCCAAAAGGCATTACATTATAACAATAATTGGCCTTTTCAATAATGAAAGTTATATTCTCTTAATCTTCTAGATACATCAGAATCTGATTACGGCCGGAATATGCATCCATAAAGTATAGCAATTGGAACCCGGATGATTTATCCACAAGCTAATCTATGTTGGGCATTGGATATGAATCTTTAGGACAAACTTTATTGATATTAGTGTAATCGGTACAGTCCCTCCATTTCCTATTTGGATTTTTCACCATAACTACATTGGCTAGCCATGTAGTATATTGAATCTCTCTTATGCACCCAGCATCTAGAAGGTCCTTTACATGTTCCTCTAGAACATGTCTTCTTTTAGGTCCTAGCTTACTTTTCTTTTGAGCAACCGGGGTTGATCCAGGATGTATTGCTAACTTATGACAACAGATCTTAGGATCAATCCCAGGAATCTTGGATGACTTCCATGCGAAAACATCTTTGTTCTACTTTAAAAACTCTATTAACCCGGCTTTAACATTTGAGTTGATAGTTTTACCAATTTTGGTAAATTATTCAGGTCATTGCTTATAATGAGGTCTTCTAGTTTACCATTTGGTTCGAGTCTTGGAATGACAACTTCTTCTCTCATATCTAATTCAACCATGTTGACTGGCTTACTTGGATGACGAGTGATTTCCTGCTTTCCAACTTTATCTCATGGATTAATCCAGGGTGGAGATAAATGTCCTCCTTCATTATCTTTGCCAGCTTCAAAGTATTATTTTTCGAGACTCATTTTGATCTCCTTGGATAGTAACAACTTCATTTTTATTGTTCACTATATTCAACTTCTGATGCTTGGTAGACACTAGCATATCCCACTTATGAAGAGTTGGTCTTCCTAAAATTACATTGCATGGAGAAGGAAAGTCAGCTACGATGAATCTTACTCATTCTAACTTAAACGCCTATTTCATTCCCAGAGTTAATCTGAGATTTATGTACCCTTTAGGGGGTATTCTCTCCATTAAAGGCTATCAGTGTAGTCTTACATGGTTTGAGGTCTTCCTCATCAAGATTCAAACTCTTAAAAAGCATCCCAAAGGATAATATCAGCACAACTACAAGCATCAATGAAGATCTTCTTAACCTGGCAATCACCAAAGTTCCTATAATGACCAAGCCATCTTCATGTCCTGGTACTACATCTTTCAAATCTTCTTTAGTGAAATATAATAAATGAGCATGGATGATTTACTAGGATTTTCCTTAAACTTTGGTCGATCCCTAATAGAAAGCACCTCTATAAGATATCTCTTCTTTTACCTAGAGCTCCACTAATAACATTGCAGTCAAATTCGACTTCTGGAAATTCATTGTCATTGGGGTCTGCCCTCTTTCCTTTATCCTCTTTCCTTTTCTTTTCAGGAACCAGACTTTTACTTTTGCTTCGACCTCTGAATTTCACTTATTTCCATCCCCGAGTCTTGATTACATATTGACTCAGCTTCCCATCTATGATAAATTTCTCCATATCATCTCTAAGGTCCTAACACTGATCTGTAGTGTGCCCAGGTCCGTTATGGAATGCACAAAATCTAGATTGATCAAAACCTCCTTTATTTAACACTGGCCGAGGTTACTCTACTTTCTTCATCTCGGTCATGGACACTTCCCTCCATATTTGAGACCGGGTTACATTCAAGGGAATATATATCTCATACTTCCCTACCCAGAATCTATAATCCGAGTTTTTTCCTCAGAAATCTTGTTTCTTATTTCCCGGTCGTTTTCTTTCTTTTGGAGTTGGACTTTTTCTTTTCAACTCCGGTTTCTATTCTTGTTGCCAGAAGCATTAGCTATTTCCATCTGTTCAAGCTCCAAGTACTTATTAGATCGAGCTCTGAATTTTTCTATACTGAAAGTAAACTGGCCTTTGAAGGCCGATGCATGTAAGGTGTAAAACAAAAATTTTACTGCGGAACATACATGCACACATAGATTCATGCTTTAAGACAGCATGATGTTACCTTGTTTTTGGCCTGATCAGTCAGGGAGATCAGATGTCAGGCTTGAAGGGTTCAAACCCTCTAATGGTGATCCACACCACCGTTAGTCAATGATGCAAGAACCCTTTCTTGAAAGCCACCAGATGAACACCACAGTGAGGCTTGCTATGCGCACAAGTGGTGAAGGTGGAGGCTAGGTATTCTGTTTGAAAAGATGTAGTGTGCTACCCTACAGAATGGTGCATAGATGGAGGAGAGTTGGCTAGGTTTTCACAAAACCCTAAGGTGAGGAACAAGTCATGCGCACACTTGGAGAGGAGGAGGGATTTTAAATCATTCAAAATGAAAACAAAATTTCAAAAACATTTGAAATTTGCGCATGGATTAGGGAGGATAAGGTGGAGCTGTTGCAAAACAAATTTTGCCAACAACCTCCAATCTTATCCACATGAAATTAAGTTCAAAATAATTTAAACTTAAATTCATAAACTATCATATAGTATATCCTTTTCATGCGCATAATTCAGCCCTAGAAAGGGTCCAAATATATTGAGTAGTTGTATTCAAAATTTGAATCAACTCACCTACTGATTCCCTCAACCACCAAATCTGAATGGAGGTTTGTTTTAAGTGATAAGATGACATTCTTATCACTTAAACTTGCGCACCAAACAGCCAAGGAAGTGCCTCCAAAGATGCTTCTTGATCCAAGGAATATGCTCCAATAAGATCCTGTCTTATCCTTTTGTTAGGAAACAACTTTTCAAAACCAATTCAAATTCGAATTCAAACACTTGAATTCAAACGTTCAAACATTCAAATTCAAAATTCAAAATTTCAAATTTCAAATTCAAAATTCGAATTTCAAAATTCAAATCCAAATTCAAATTTCAAATTCAAAATTCGAATTTCGAAATTCAAATTCTAAATTCAAATTTCAAAATTCAAATTTCAAATTCAAAATTCGAAATTCAAATATTTGATTATTAATTTAACTAATTAAATTAATTAGTAATGGCTTGGACTATCCAAGCCCATTACTAAACTCCATGCACCACCCACCCATTTAGGTGGGCTTCCAAACAGCTTCTTAGGCTAACAACCATTATTAGGCCCAATACCTTTAAAGCTAGTCCATCATGACTACAAGGTGTTAGTGTGTGACCCATTAGGTCCAACTTAGCTTCTGACATAACTGGGATTGGGCCTAACAAGCCCACAACCAATTAATGACAACACAGAGCACTAGCAATGCTTTGTTGCCCCAGAACTAGTCAGATTAATGACTTGATCAACCTATTGCACATATTTGGTTGCCGTATGTATTTCCCTTCGTCACGGTTATCTTCCCATTAACCTAGGGTAAGGAAATGTATCAACCCCTGAGGTTTAGGGTAAGCTTTATTCGAAATAGGGAATCTTCAATTTACTGACTCTAAAGGCAGATCATCTCATGATCTCTTTTACTATGCATAGATTCCCGAGTCCCTGTAAATGTCATCTCGATTTCTCTGGTTTACAGATAACCTAATCTCTCACAGAGATTTGACGAATTCCTTCGGCTTATTACCCTAGCCCTGTGCCCTTTAAGGACACGCCCAACAATATACCTATGAGTCTCCATGTTTCAGGCAGACGAGGTATACAATCAAAACATGCCTTCAAGAACACAGTCTAGGTAATAACTTCTGGTCTAAGAAAAGACATACCCAAACATAAAGAGATTACTCTAATGACACTATCTGTGAGATTTCCTCATAGAGTCTCTTTTTGGGTCTGTTCAGTGCGAGATATACTCTTATAGGTCCACCCACGACTTTAGCTAAGATATCTCCATATCTGCAGCTCATGAGGTCTTTACCTTGTATCCATATACAAGTAGATAAGTCGTACTAGTCTTTACTCGAGATCACTGATCCCCAAACTCAGTGTCTCTAGACTAGGAACATATAATTAGGAATAGACATGCAATATCCTTGAATCCTCATGATCGTGATCTCATCACAGATACTCAAGAGATACCTGTTCTATTCCAAGGGGTTTATCCAGTTCGTTCATATAATATTAACAGTAATATCGAGACACAATATGAAACTGAATAAATAGTGCTTTCATGTATTTGCGACAAACAAAGTTCTACATCTAGTGTCCTTTATTTAATCAAAAGATTGTCTCTAGGACACCCATATGCTAACATATACATCTCGATTTCAGCATACCCTGGAACCTGGATGTCATGGTTGTGACCAGCTTCATGGCAGTTCTGCTGAACTTGCGGATCTCGATACTAATCCACTTTATATTGGTTAGGCTCCACATTGCTGCCTATTGCAGCATTCAGGTTACGAGCTATCAAATTTGCATTGTGATCATCGTTGTCCAAGTCGCGATCTTCATTATTTGACCTGATTACCGACATTTGAATTTCTGCCAGAGTTGACTGGACCACATCCTTGAGTTACTACGACTTGGATTTGATTATCTAGGTTTTGATTCGTATTAATACGAACCTCATTGTTTTGATTTTGGTCCGTATTAACTCGGACCTGATTATTTTGATTTTGGTCCGTATTAACTCAGACCTGAGTATTTGTATCATCAGCATTCCTGGGCTCATGGACCTCTCTATGCCTTTCTCTTCTTTTAATTTCTTCATCTCGGATCTGGCTTCCAACATGTTCTCGATTTCTAATTTGCATTAGACTATCTTCCAATTCCTACATTCTTCAAATATCCTTTTTCCTTTGGATATTACTACAATGCTCCATCTCCTCCTACATCCTCCGAACATCTTCCTGCCTCTGAAGATTGTCACGATATTCCATCTCATCCATTCGCCTTACAATTGTATTTAAAGCAGTCTGTGTAAGAAGAGCTTTTGGATCTGCAGGTTGATGTTGGAGTGGCATTGTTTTTATGGATTACCCACCAGAGCTAGTGTGGAAGTTGTATCCGAGACATCTTCGGGTATATGAACATCATCGTAATATGGTGCCGCCTCATGTTCAAGCTGATTTTGTGGTTAATTTATCTCCTCCAAAATAGGATTCGACGGTAGATGTTGGTCCCGGATGAACTGGAGTGGGGGTGAATTGAGTTATATAAAAATAATTTGATAATTAAAATTAACTCAAAGCAATAAATCAAGATAAGGATAGAGAGATATTAACAAAATAGTTTTTACATGGAAAACCCAAAAGGGAAGAAAAACCACGGGCCCTAAAATCGAATATTGAAATTCGACGTGCAACTCCACTATGAAACTTGTGTACAAAGAGTTCTCTAGTATCCTAGTTTCCTAGTCTACCCCTTACACAAATTCCCAAACTGGTATCCTAGTTCCCCAGTATGAAACCCTAACCCTTTAGGATTTCGAAACCCTATCACACAAGGGTTCTCAAGTTACTCTAGATTTCCAAGAAAAAGAGACATGCTGGTATCCCAGTCTCCCAGCACAAGAATTGGTATCCAAGTTTTCCAGTACAGACCTTCAAAAAGGTCAACAAGAAAATTACGATTAAAGTATTTATATCGGTGCTTCTTTTCCTTTAAGCATATAGGTGATCTGAATTACTATGGAGAAATATTCACTTTGCCTAAGGATGAATGTATGAATGAATGTTATTGAGAAAGCTCTTCAACAGATGAACAAGAAAGAATCTTAATCTTGAAAATCTAATTCTCTTTTTCCTTTCTTGTATATTCTTATCTCCTCTCTATTGTATTTTTTCCACTGTAAATAATATGCAATGAACCCTATTTATAATAATAACATCTTAATCTATTATGCAATGCAATTGATGCTCACCGGCAAGTGTACCGATCGCACAAGTAATATAATGAGTAAGTAGAGTATCGTCTTCACAGGGATTGTAAACCAAGTACCACAATAAGCAGTCCCCTTGAGTTGGAAAATTCAGTTGTTTTGGAAAATAGTGAATTTATGGTAAAATAAAGACAAATGTTTAAATTTTATAATTTTCAATTTAATAAGCAATGGTGAAATTAAAACTGGATTTTTAAGAGAATAATAAAAGGCATTGCAGCTAAGGTACACGCACCATATGATCCCCACTTTAAACTTTGGATTGATTGACAATGCTCATTCAAATTAATCACTCAAACAAATTATCATCTAAAAATAATTATATAAATCCCAATCCCTTGGCAATCTAACACTTTAATCCAATTGGAACCCTAATTCCTTAGCAATCTCGCATGAAATTAAGCATTAATCATGATAAATTAAACGACTGCAACTCACACAAGTCTATCCCTAGAGCATGCATAAATTGTTACTGTACCCCCTTTCAGAATCAAAAACCCCAATATTCCCGTTGCGAGCCCTAATTCCCAAATTATTATCTCCTATTAGGTTGATCAAGTCTAACAGAAATAATAAACAATACGCACAGGGTAAAAATAAAATATATTAAAACAAACGAGCGAAAATAATTCAATCCATCGTGAAAAGGGTTCACATATGGTTTGTGACCCTAACTACAAAAAGAGAAAATTAGCCAGCCATAGACATGGCTAACATAAAATTATAAAAGAGAAAGATGAAAGAATGGAATTACAAAAAGAAACTAAGAACAATCCTCTACTCTTCTCTTCCTTCTGGAAATACTTTAGTCTCCGTGTTGTAATCCTCTCTCAAACTTTATCGCAACTTCCTTTTAACACGTCAAGACCTGCTTCAAGCTGAAACTCGCGCGAGTAGCGCCAAAGTGGTGCTGCAACCGCGCCAACTCTCTGGAATCAGTACAGGAATGCATACCCTCGCGAGTAGTGCTAACTTCTGCGCGGGTAGCGCGGCTCTCCTTTCATTGTTTTTCAAATTTCGTATTTCTTCACACCTTTAACCTGTAAAAATTAAAAAAATGAAAATAAGCTGAAATGGAAAAACTAAATAATAAAAGTGATTAATATACAGAAAATGCTCTTTTATGACTAATTCTTATTGTTTTTGGCTTGGAAAATATCACATGCCAGAGGCACATCAAATCATTCCCTGATTTAAACGTTGCTGTCCCCAGCAACAAATAAGACTCAACCCAAGAAACAAACAATTAATCCAACATAACAATACATAGACACTCTCAGACAAAATATACTAAGCATGGCTAATCCAACATCACAAAATTCCAACAATATCATCAGCTTCTTAAAGATACAAGTCTACATTGATTACCCCTTTACAAAGATAAATAATATTCACTCAACACTCAGTGTTTTAGGGTATCATGAGCACTCAATCCAACACAGCTATAACATTACCATAAGCTTGATCGTATTCTCAAAATTCTTAAAAATGAAGAATCAAATACATGCACCAGTTGATCAAAAGGTCTTCACAGGTTATATCTTGGTCGGGTTAAAGGGTAGGAAGATATGGATAGTAGCTCAATACAACAATGAGATTGAAAAACTGATACTCTTACAATTTAGCACATTCAACTCAATTATTCCGCTCCACTAACATTCCCACAGAATTTCGGGAATTAGTTCCTTTCAGCCACCTTTATGCATAAGTAAATTTCTTTTTGGTAAATAAAAATAAAATATACATCCCCTAATCACTTAACCTTTGTGGAGCTTACCTCAATTTCTTTGTTTATTTTCAACACATCAGTAATTCAATCTCAAACAGGATAAATCATATGGATATAAGCTAAGCCATCAATCAGACCAACAGGTCATTTATCAATCAAAATATGTTCAGGCTCAAGGGGCTAATAATGGAAAAATTTCATACAGGTGGGCTATTTTGGCCATAGGCTAACAAGAACAAAATGTCTTTATCATCTCAACCAATGCATGCATCACAGAGAAATAGATCAAGTTCTAAAGTGTTACAATACTGAGGTCTCTCAACAAGAAAATTTAGTGTTTAAGCTCAAACCTCACAGCTATGGTATCAATATAGACTCATGAAAATTAATCTCAGACATCATCAGAATTTCACAACATCAGTTCAGACAACCGAGCAATCATGCAATCCAATTATACCTATGCAATGTCATGCCAGAATGTCATACAACATACTTCCTAAGATTCAATCAAGCAAGTTAACTGGGTAAGCACATTTAAACATGAGAATTGCTTCAAAAATATATTTCCAATATTTTTTTTATTTTTTATAAGAGCAACACAAACCAACAACTAACTAAAAATATAATGTAAAGAGTTTAGAATATCTCCCCTGATAGAAAGAATTGCAGTTCCAGAGTGCTTTCCCAAAGCCTACCATTCCCAGATTTAAAGAATTGTTGTCCCCAGCAATAGTTAAACCCAAAGACTAGTGAAATATCTGCACCATGGAACAAATAGCAGTATATAGAATATACTATAATCCGCACGATAAAAACATCAGAATGTATAGGACATAAACAAACCCACATCATCTAGATGACCCTAACATCAACCTATGGTCATAATAAAAAAGCAAAAGTTCGAAAAAGATAAACTAAAATAAAGAAAATCAAATAATATTCAGCAGCAAGGAGATATAATCAATCATCCATGTCATCTCCCTCAGCAGCATAGGATGACTTAGCAAATGGAGGAATTGGTGGTTTCCCGAGCCTCTGCAGAAACAAACCGGAAATCATCAAAAGATGCAGAAGCAGAAATCTTAACCCTTTTGGTACCACCAATTTTTTCCTTAGATTTTCAAGCTTGTGAGCCCTGAAAACCAGAAAAAATTTCCCAATGCACAGAGTATGACAATAGAACAATTAGATCACAACTAATCAAACAGGAAGTATATAGCAAACCACTATCCCCAGATTTGATTCCAACTTTATCTCAAGAATAAAATAGAACAAACCAACAGTTAAAATCAAAATCAAAAAATAGGAAATCAGCGCCATTCTGGCACTGGTCTCCCACCAATTCTCTGGTTTTTCAATTTTTGTGGTGCTGCAACAACGCCATACTGGTGCGGGTAGCACCAGTTTTTTTTGGGTAAAAATAATAAACCCTACATTGGGTTGCTGATAACTCTCTAAAAGAGAGTTATTTTAGGGATTAATTGTGATATTTTGGTGCCATGATTGCATATAATTCTCTTGATTTTATATGATTAATGCATGAATTTTATGATTTTATGATTTAATGGAGAATTATGCTAATTATGTCTATTTGGATATAAATGAGAATTGAAAACAATTAAATGCACCTATTATTTTTTTGCAGGTCAATGCTGTAACATCAAAAAGTCGTGCTGTAGCAGTACAGATGAGTCAGCAACGCATCATCACCAGCAAGCTGGAAGTAGTTTTATTTTGTGTAATCAAGATCCTGAGCTGGCTGCACTCTCTAAGGAGTCACCATTAATGCTGCATCAAATACATTTTCAAATTCAAAACATGAAATAGATGGATCCTCAAATAGCGCTGCAGCAATTAAGGAGAGAATCTTCAATTAAAGCACTGCAGCAAAACACAGCTGGCGCCGCAGCAAATGAGGATAAGATGCTATGTCAGCTTTACATCACAATGAATTGTCATCCTCATCTATTCACGCGAAATTACATATACCAGGATCAGAAGCTCAAGTATAAAAAGGGACGCATTCCACACACAGAAGATAGGCTAGGAACGCTACACATGCTTTAGACATCCAATCAGATCCTAGAGAGAGAAAGTGAGGGAAACACATAGAGAGGATTTGAGGGTTCGTTGAGAGAGATCCAACGAATCAAAGGGTGAGGCTAGGTTTTGGTAGAGAGATCATCAAATCCGGTGGATCCCTGCACTATTCCGGTGGCTGAAGCAAGGTTGATGGTGGTGGAGCCTACGGTAGCTGTGAGAGCAGTGCTACAGCAACATCCCTATTTTCTTTCCTTTAGTTTAATGGAATCATTTTCTTTCTTTGTTGTTTCTTCCCACCCAAGTATGGGCTAAACTGTTAAGATTGGGTAATATAGTACCTTTATTGTAATGAATTCAGTATTGCCTTAACTTTGTTACATGTTTTTCCTTTCAGTTGCTTAATAAAGTGCTTATTTTTATTCTTGATTTATCGAGAGAGAGCTGCAAGATAATTAGGGTTTGGGCTATAGAGATATAGGTGAACTCAGAAAGTTATTAAGCATTGTGGTTTGACTAATTTAATTAGTTAATTGTGGGTAGAGAGATCATTCACACCTCAAAATCAAATGGAACTTGCACTTAATGATTCATAACTATGTTGGCCATAGAGATGTGGGACTTAGTATACATGTAGTGTTGGTGAAAGCCCTTGCATGCATTAGTGTTCTGATTACTGAATGGATAATTGTTGTAGCATGGTTACTGCATTCTGGTGAAGTTGCAATAATGGGGAAATTGATCCCAATCTACCTTTGAATACTTGGAACAGCTATTTTATTTCTGCATTCTTTTAGTTAATTATTAGTTTTATTTTATTTTATTTCTTAATTTTTTAATTAGTCATCAACCTCTTCCAAATTATATTGGTTACCTTGATTGCTTCACATTGATCCCGACTTTATAGTTTTCTTCGTGGGAACGATATCTGGACTCACACATCCACTTTATTACTTGTTGACACGTGCACTTGCGTAATGAGTGATTGATAAAGGGGTACACAATTGCACAACAAGTTTTGGCGCCGTTGCCGGGGAAAACTTGTAATGTTAGTTTCTTTGTGAAGTGATACGCTTGATCCCTTTTCTTTCTGTTTTCAGGTTTTGCAGGTAGTGTATGAACATTCTCCCTCACTAATCAGAAGTATACTTTGATCCAAAAATTAAAGGAACAATTCAAGATAGGAAGAGGAAGCAGAGACAGAGCATTGCTACAGCATTACCTGACATGGCAGCAAGAATAACATGATTTGGTTTTGATGGACGAGGTCTAAACCAGGAAGAGATTTCAATCAGGGCACATGGAATCCTAGCATTTAACAATCTTCATTATGCCATTTTGCAACCTGACATTGCAGCAAACAATTGTGAGTTTAGAGTAGTGATGTTTGAAATGTTGCAAATTATTGGCCAGTTCAATGGGTTGCCAAGTGAAGATCCACATATACACTTGAAGAACTTCATGGACGTGGCAGACAGCTTTAAGATGCAAGGAGTTACATCTGATGCATTGAGACTGAAGCTGTTTCCTTACTCTCTCTACAATGGAGCTAAGACATGGCTCAATAGTCTACCACCTAATTCAATCAGAAGATGGGAGGACTTGCTCAAAATTTCTTGATCAAATTCTTTCCTCCCACCAAGGCAGCTCAATTGAGGAATGATATAGCAATGTTCCAGCAATTTGCTGGTGAATCACTATATGAAAGCTGGGACAGATTTAAGGAATTGCTATGGAGATGCCCCAATTATGGCATACCTGATTGGATCCAGATGGAAACTTTCTACTATGGGTTGAATGGAAGAACTAGAGATATAGTAGATGCATCATCTGGAGGAGCCCTCTTGGACAAGACTTACACTGAAGCATATGAGGTCCTAGAGAGGATGGCATACAACAATTACCAATGGCCAACAGAGAAGTCAAGTGCACAAAATGAAGCTGCAAGATTGCTGGAGCTTGATGCTATATCTTCGTTAGCAGCACATATATCCTCTATGAATAATTCAATAGAGAATCTCAATATTACTGCCAATGCTAGAGCACAACAAGCACATTCAATTTATAATGTTGTAACATATGTTTTCTGTAATGGCCCACATGTTTACGATGATTGTCCCCAAAATCCTCAATCTACTGGTTTTGTAGGACATTATAACATGAATGATCCATATTTAAACACATACAACCCAGATTGGTGGAATCATCCAAATTTTTCCTATTTTGAAGGGCAACAAGAAGGGTCAGCATATGCTACAGCACTGCAAGATCACAGACCATCATTCCAGCAGCAGCAGCAACAGCAACAACATTACCGCAGCCTGAACAGCAAGCTGACAAATCTGATGCGCTGGAGAGTATGCCGAAGGACTTAATGGCAAGAAGTGATGCTCTTATCCAAGACTAAACTGCATCAATCAAGAACTTGGAGACCAAAATAGGTCAGTTGGCAGAAGCTGTGAGAGATATATCATATGAAACATTGCCCAACAATATTGAAGATCCAAGAAGCATTGGAGATGAGCAAATCAAAGTTGTAGCATTAAGGAATGAGAAGGCAGTAAATAGACCAGAGGCCATGGAAAACTACCACAAGTTGAAGGAGAAAGCTGAAATTCAGAAGGAAGGAGACAAAGTTGTTGTGGAAGATGAATCAAAAGAACAACCTGTTGCACCTAAAGTTGCTACGACATAACACAATGTTACAGCAAAGCAATAGCACTGTCAGCAAGTCAACAGGACAATCAGTCCACCACCTCCCTTCCCTCAAAGACTTCAGAAGTAACAAGATGATGTGCAAGAGAATAACACCTTATGTGATGTTGAGGCTGATGCGAATTTGATGCCCATGATTTTACTAGAAAAAATGGGAATAAAGAGCATAAGGTCTACGCTTTGTTTTAAATCGGTTTCGTTTCCATTCCAAACTCAAATTGATATCGTGCGATCGTGGATATTCAACCTGAGGTTCACAATTGCAATTATGGAAAGGGATTAATCCTCATATTTGATGATTAGATTGATTGACCCTATGACCTTAAATCAAACGGGCTGATACTCTGCGATCGTATGAGTAGAAGCACCGTATTTGATCAAACGCTAAGCGATCACTTAGAGAGCGTTCTCAATTGGAAATAAGGATTCTGATTCAATTGACAATCAATCACGACTCTGATATCTTTTTATCTGAGGAAAGACGTCCTAGGAACCCTAACCTTAGGTTGATTAATTTTTAATTACGAATTTTTAATCCTAATTTTTATATTCTGCCTTTTTATTATTAAACCGAAATCCAAAACCCCCCTTTTTCATTTTCTATTTTCAGCAGCGATTTTTACCAAAACAATTTCCTTAAGAGATGACTTAGGGTTTCCACTTTACTGCAAATCCTCTGAACCCTAAATAAAATAATTTTTAAATTGTGCGAGTTCGACAGCTCGTGTCAAATTTGGCGCCGTTGCCGGGGAAATTGCATCGGTCTAAATCGTTTTCTGATTCTTGATCATCTTCTTCTTTAAATTTCATTTCTGTTTCTGAAAAAAAATCGTTTATGTTTTTGTTTTTGTTTTTGTTTTCATTTTCCATTCTCTTTTGATTTTCGTTTTCTGTTCTGTTTTAAAAAAATTATTTTGTTTTTGATTTTCTGTTTCTGTATTCTTTCTTGTTCATTTTGTGTTTCGTTTCTGTCTCGTTTCTGTCTCATTATTTTTTGCATTTTTCTCATTTTTGCTTTTCTTGCTTGTTTCTGCTTTTGCACTCGTCTGTGTTTCTGATTCCGATTTCTGCACCTTTGATTCTGCATTAGAATTTAATTCTGGAATTGCATCTTTTCTCAATTTTTGCATTTTCTGCATTATGATTTACGTTTTGGGCAGTTTTGGGCAAATTTGGGGAAATCGGTAAAACTTCTGTTGAGGGATTGGCTTCGGGAGTTTTATTCCCAACGGAATTCGACCTTCTGAGCGTCATGCCTTAGAAGGGCTTGAGGTGGCCCTTATTTTTTCCAAATTCTGTCATGTACTAACTCATTTTGGTGTTTCTTTGTCGTTTCAGGATGTATAGGATAATATTTCTACACTTGTTCAACTTGCTCCGATTGACCTGAAAATTGGTGACGTGATGGAAGAGGCGATCCCGGTCAAAAGTCATAGCCTTTCATGATGGAAGCCCAATTTTAGCCGAATTCAATCGTTTACTATTTTATTTTATTTTTTGAAAAAAAATTATTTGATTTTTGAGTCAGTAAGGTCAATTAGAGTTTAGGAGAGTTCGTCCCATAGCATTCTGATGTCATTTGGTATTTTTCGTAGATTTATTTTTGCTTATGTTTGCTATTTTCGGCAAATTTTTGTGTCCTAACGTATGTTTTATGATTTTACTGCTATATGCCTTTGCATATGATGCATGACTAGGAGTACCACCAGTGTTGATGATTTATATGCATATGACCTTGAGATAGAGAGATCATTGCATGCTGCTAGTAGAGCTCGTAGGTTGACTTACAGTAGAGTTGTTCCTGAGCATACCTTAGAGTCTGAGTCTGTTGAGTCTGTTTGTTCGAGTCCTTTACATAGTGTTTATTAGTTTGGTAATTTATTTGATTCTGTGATCATGGATAATAGGACTCTTAAGCAATTGGCTGCACCTGATGCTAATAATGAGCAGCCTCTGGTATTCATTATGCTAACCCTGATGTACCTTTTGAGCTTAAGACTAGACTGATACATTTGCTTCCCAAGTTTCATGGTCTTGCAGGTGAGGACCCTTACAAACATCTAAAGGAGTTTCATATAGTCTGCAGCACTATGAAGCCACCAGGGGTGGATGAGGAGCAAATCAAGTTGCGTGCTTTTCCCTTCTCTTTGTACAGTGGAGCTAAGGACTGGTTGTACTACTTGCCACTTTCCTCCATTGTAAGCTGGAACGACATGTCAAGATTTTTTCTGGAGAAATTCTTCCCTTCATCCAGGGCCACCACAATCAGAAAAGAGATCAGTGGCATAAGGCAGGCTAATGGGGAGAACATGCATGAGTATTGGGAGCGGTTTAAAAGGCTTTGTGCAAGCTGTCCACATCATCAGATCCCAGAAAATCTCCTGATTGTTTACTTCTATGAAGGGTTGCTGCCTATGGATAGGAACCTTTTAGATGCAGCTAGTGGAGGAGTCTTGGGAAATAAAACACCTGATGTGGCAAAAGAGTTGATTGCTGAGATAGCGGCTAATGCTCAATAATTTGGCACTAGAGCAAACAGCAGTGCAGTGTTCTAAGTGCAAGCTTCTCCAATGCGAAATCCAATAGTTGCAGCAGCAGGAGCATCAAGCACAGATAACCAGAGAATGGAGAACAAGCTTGATGAGTTGACATCAATGGTGAGGAAGTTGGCAGTGACACAGACTGTGCAACCTTCTTCTCAACAGATAAGCAACTCGTGTGGCATCTGTTATGATCCTTCTCACCCCACGGATGCTTGTCCTTCCTTGCAAGACAACAGTTTCCAAGTTGATCAGTCTATTGCTACAGTTTTTCCTGCAAAGCCACAGTACTAGCAGCAGCAGCAAAACAATCCCTTCTCTAATACATATAATCCTGGCTGGAAAAATCATCCAAATCTCAAATGGAACCAGAATCAGCAAAGTGCACCATTCCAGCAGAGGCAGCAGTTTGTACCCTCACAGGAGAGGCAAAATTTCCAACAATTTGCACCTCCACAGCAAATGCAACAGCCACCAACGCAGCAGCCGCCAATGCAAAAGCAAGCCAGTAGTAATGGTCCTTCTTTGGAGGATTTAGTGAAGCAGATGGCGACTAACAATCTGCAGTTCCAGTAGAGGACTGAGTCTTCCATCCAGAATCTGCAAACACAGATTGGCCAACTGGCAACATCAATAAGTCAGAATCAACAAGCAAGTGGCTGCTCCCTTCCATCCCAAACACTTACAAATCCAAAAGGAAGCGGAAATGTGAGTGTTATTACTCTATAGTCTGGAAAGCAAATGTAGGAGCCAAACCAAGCTGCTGCTTCATCTAAGGAAGGTGACATTAGTTCCAAGAAGCAGAGCACTGATACATCTGATGTCCATATCCCTCTGCTATTCTCTCAGAGAGTCACTCAGTCCAAGAAGCAATCAGCAAAGGCTCAAGATAAAGAGATACTTGACACTTTCCGAAAAGTTGAGGTGAACATCCCTCTTCTGGATGCAATACAACAGATTCTGAGATATGCCAAGTTTTTAAAGGAACTGTGCACCAACAAGAGGAGACTGAAAGGAGATTAGCAAGTTAACATGAGTCAGAATGTATCAGCACTCATCGAGCCTATGCCTAAAAAGTGTCAAGATTCGGGGACATTTACTATTCCTTATGTGATTGGCAATTCTATTTTTCATGATTGCATACTAGACTTAAGGGCTTCCATTAATGTCATGCCTGAATCTGTGTATAGTCTCTTGGTCTTGGTCCTTTGTGTGCTACTAGTATTATGGTTACATTAGCTAACAGGAGTAGTATTCACCCATCTGGTTTGATTGAGGATGTACTAGTTAGAGTTAATAATCTTATTTTTCCTACTGACTTCTACATTTTAGAAATGGAGAGTGAGACTGCTAGTAGGAGATCACCAATTATACTTGGTAGGCCTTTATGTATGGGCCGAAGTGGTGAAACCCTAACCGTTCTGAATGATGTCTATTTAAGGGAGACTTTAGGAAACCATTCGGCTGTCAGATTTTGGGAGTTTGACGACCGACACATTTTCTCTGAAATTTCAATTTTTTTCTTCTTCTTCATCTTCTGTTCTTATTTTTTTTTAATTTTTAATCATGTTTACCTTAGCCATGCGAGTCTAAGAACCTTTTAATCAATCTAAGGGTAACATATTCCATGGATTAGTCTTGAGGATCAGCGCTTTATTTTAAATCAGTTTCGTTTCCCTTCCAAACTCAGATTAATATCGTGCGATCGTGGATATTCAATCTGAGGTTCGCGATTGCGATTATGGAAAAGGATTAATCCTCAGATTTGATGATTAGATTGATTGACCCTATGACCTTAAATCAAACGGGCTGATACTCTGCGATCGTATGAGTAAAAGCACCGTATTTGATCAAACGCTAAGTGATCTCTTAGAGAGAGTTCTCAATTGGAAATAAAGATTCTGATTCAATTGACAATCAATCACGATTCTGATATCTTTTTATCCGAGGAAAGACATCCTAGGAAACCTAATCTTAGGTTGATTAATTTTTAATTACAAATTTTTAATCCCAATTTTTATATTCTGCCTTTTTATTATTAAACCGAAATCCGAAACCCCCCTTTTCATTTTCTATTTTCAGCAGCGATTTTTACCAAAACAATTTCCTTGAGAGACGATTTAGGGTTTCCACTTTACTACAAGTTCTCTGAACCCTCAATAAAATAATTTGTAATTTGCGCGAGTTTGACAGCTCGTGTGCTTGGAACAGTTTGTACTGGACTTACCTAAGAAGTATCTGAAATCGGGTAAATCATGCTAGCATCAAGAAGTTTCACCACATCCTTTCTCACTACCTGTTTCATTGTAGGATTAAGCCTCCTTTGAGGTTGCCTTACAGGTTTGACATCATCCTCCATAATAATTTTGTGAGTACAAAAAGAATGATTTATACCCTTCAAATCAGAAATGGACCACCCTATGGCAATCTTATGTTCCTTCAGCACTTCTATCAACCTTCTTTCCTGCTCAGAAGACAACCCCTTATTAATGATATCAGGATAAGTCTCCTCATCACCCAAGAAGATGTATTTAAGAGTTTCGGGTAGCTCCTTTAACTCTACCTTTGATGCACCATCTTCTTTGTCATAATCGTTCTTCTCAAGAACCTCAAACACAACATTTTTTCTTCCTCAAAGGGAACAACATCCCGTGCCTCATTCTTCATCAAGCTCCTGACTAGAAGACTTCCCTTCTTTCTTCACTTCTTCGAAAACATTAAGTCTGAAACAATCACCTTTATCAGAAAAGTTTCTCATAGAATCAAAGACATTGATGGTAATGGTCTCATCACTCATCCTCAACTTGAGCTTCCCTTGTTCAACATCAATCATAGCCCGAGAAGTAAACTAGAAAGGTCTACCCAACAAAAGAGGCATTTCAGTTTCCTCTTCCATGTCTAACACCACAAAATCTGCTGGAAAAATGAACTTATCAACTTTAACTAGAACATCTTCAATAATACCACTAGGCCTCCTCAAAGATCTATCAGCAAGTTGAAGAGAGACCATAGTAGGCTTCAATTCAGAAATTCCCAAAGATTTATAGAAAGACATTGACATCATATTTATACTCGCCCCAAGATCACACAAGGCTTTGCCAACATTAGTGTTACCAATAGCAATTGGAATATTGAAACTCCCTGGGTGACGAAGCTTATGAGGAAACTTCTTATGTATTATTGCACTACACTCCTCAGTGAGTGTCACAGTCTGGCATTCTTGCAACTTGTGTTTTCTTGATAAAAGGTCTTTTATAAACTTGGCATAATTGGGCATATTAGCCAAAGCTTCAACAAAGGGGATATTAATGTGCAGCTTTTTGAAAATATCAAGGAACCTGGCATATTGCTGCTTCTGGGCATCCTGCTTGAATCTTTCAGGATAAGGTGCCATAGCTCTCACATAACCAGGACTCATCTTATGCATATTCTCAACAGTCACATTATGTTCTTTTTCCTTTTCTTTTTTCCTTTTCAACCGGCTTCACCACTTCAACAGGTTTTTCAATTTCTTTTTCACACTCACCTGCCTCATCAAGTTTCTTCTCAATCTCAGGAGATGGAAGCACTTTACCACTTCTGGACATTATAGCCTTGCAATGCTCCTTAGGATCCACAATAATGTCACTTGGAAATGTTCCTGGAAGTCTCTCAGCAACTTGCTTGGACAATTGACCAATTTGAACCTCCAGGTTCCTGATAGAAGCATCCTGATTCTTGTTGTGTGCTCTAGCCTCATTGATAAAAGAATTTGTTGTCATCATGTGGTCATTTGTTGTCTTAGAAAGCTGTATTATAGATTTCTCCAGCTTAGAAGGCTCCTTTTGTGGAATAGGAGGAGGTTCCATATAGTTGTTAGAACCATAGTCAAGACCACCTTCTTGACCTCTCCTCTGAAAATTTCTCCCTGAAGAAAAGTTCTAGTTTCTTTGGAAATTTTGTTGGGGCTTCTGTTCATACCAAACCTCATTCACTTGCATCTGTTGTGGATTAGCACCCATTAGAGTAGGGCACTCATTAGACTCGTGAGCTTCTCCATAATATTCACACACCACAGAAGTTGATTGAACCTTAGACACTAGCATTTTCTCAAAATTTTCATTGAGGCTATCAAACTTCTTGGACAATAGCTTTTGTTCAGCAAGCATAGCATCATTGCCCTCCAACTTTATCACTCATTTTCTTGCTTGAACTGGTAAGATCTCATTCTCATTTCTGGCCAATTTCTTTATAAAATCAAGAGCTTGCTCAGATGTACTCTGCCGAATAGAATCACCTGCTGCACTATTAAGCACCAACCTTGTTTCAGGAGAGATTCCTTTAAAGAAGATTGCCACCTTCCTATCATCATCTCCCTCGTAGTGTGGATATATATTTTCTGATAAGTTCTTGGAATCTATTCCAGGTTGCACACAATGATTCTCCTTCAAGATGGCGGAAGTTAGTGATCTCATTTACCAACTGGTTGTACCTCTCCATAGAAAAGAACTCAGCAAAGAATTTTGTTGACAAGTCTTCCCATGTCATGATACTGTTAGGTGGCTTCCTTTCCACCCATCTGAGAGACTTTCCCTTAACAACAAAAGGGAACAATCAGAGCCTGATAGCATCAGCAGACACTCCATTGTGCTTTGTAGAGTCACATATCATTAGAAATCGATCTATGAACTCATGTGGGTCTTCATCCTCAGCACCAGAAAATTGAGCCGTCTCCACCAAAGTAATTAGAGCTGGCTTCAGCTCAAAATTATTTGCCTCCACCACCGGCCTGAGTATATTTGAATTTGGACTATTGAATACCGGAGTCAGAATGGTGTCCAACAATTTTGGAGGTGGATTGTTGTTGTGGCCTCCGCCACCAGCATTGTTATCGTTCGCCATCTACAGGCTCTCTATTGAAATCTTCCCAAATTAACTGCTTGGCAACTTTCTTCAGTCTCCTCTCAGTCCTTGTAATTTCAGGATCAAATACAAAGTCTTTAGGAGCAAGTCTACCTCGGATAAAACTCGGAAAAATTGGTTAGTAGCACCTGTAGAACACAGAACAAGATAGAACAAGATAAAATAAAAAATAAAAATCCAATCTCAAAGATCAATGGTTATTTATAATATTGGAATTAACAATCCCATCAACGGCGCCAAAAACTTGATGCTCACCGGCAAGTGTACCGATGGCACAAGTAATATAATGAGTAAGTAGAGTATCGTTTTCACAGGGATTGTAAACCAAGTACCACAATAACCAGTCCCCTTAAGTTGGAAAATTCGGTTGTTTTGGAAATAGTGAATTTATGGTAAAATAAAGACAAATGTTTAAATTTTATAATTTAATATTTAATAAGAAATGGTGAAATTAAAACTGGACTTTTAATAGAATAATAAAAGACATTGCAGCTAAGGTACACGCACCATATGATCCCCACTTTAAACTTTGGATTGATTGACAATGCTCATTCAATTTAATAACTCAGACAAATTATCATCTAAAAAAAATTAGTTAAATCTCAATCCCTTTGAAATCTAATTGGAACCCTAATTTCTTAGCAGTCCCGCATGAAATTAAGCATTAATCACGATAAATCAAACGATTGCAACTCACACAAGTCTATCCCTAGAGCATGCATAAATTGTTACCTTACCCCCTTTCAGAATCAAAAATCCCAATATTCCTATTGCGAGCCCTAATTCCCAAATTATTATCTCCTATTAGGTTGATCAAGTCTAACAGAAATAATAAACAATATGCACAGGGAAAAAATAAAACATATTGTTATCAAAAAAAAAAAACATATTAAAATAAACGAGCGAAAATAAATCAATCCATCGTGAAAAGGGGTTCACATAGGGTTTGTGACCCTAACTACAATAAAAGAAAATTAGCCAGCCATATATTCCGAAATCAGAATAAATATTATTCTGAAATCTCAAACAATCAGCTCATTAGTAATTTCAAGACAATAAAATATTATCAATTAAATTAACATTAAATTGATTGTAATCATCAAAACTTGTTTTAAATCAATTAAACAATTAGGGTATAACAAATATCCAACAATAGATTCAATTATGGCGGCAATTGGTTGCTACTCCTTGTATGAACCACCATTCTTGATCGTGGGAATAACAATTTAGACATTTCCTACAGACGGCGCCAATGTTCTGTCCTGAAGACACAGATGTATAGCCCAATAGACTAGTGATTTTCTTTTGTATCTAAATGCTCTCTAAGGTATCTATGGATTAGATACTCTTGAGTATGGTAGATCAGTATGTATAAGCAATAAGAAGAACGACTTTTGCCAAATGGGTGGTGTGTATGCACAGTGACATCATAACAGTAATAGAGAGAGGATAATCATACATGTAGATTTTACCTTTTATTTGTAGAGTTTACCTGTTGGTATTAATCCTACAGTACTTAAATAAGATTAATTGAAAAATCGATAAACAGTGAATGTATAAAAAAGAAATATTGTCTTACGCAACTGCAGGTCTTAAAATATAAAGCCATAAGGACAAACAAAATGAAGTTACACCTTAGAGACAATTAATCAAACAAGCACGATGTTTATTTTTTATTGGTATACAACTAACATTGACTAGTAAAACCACATTGTTTAATTATATTTAAAGATTAGCTAAATACAAGATTCACAGCTTGCACTAACACCACAAAAGTAAAAAACAAAAAAAAACCTCAATTTGCTCAAATAATATTTATGAAAGACGCGGGAAGCTTAAAAGTCTTCCAATGACGATAGACGCTGCACTAAATAAATCTCAGAATATAAATTCTTCATCTCATAGTACGACGAACGAACAAGACTCAAATGATGGAAATTACAGTGCCCTTTGCTAAGCTAGACGTTTTTGTCAAGCATACCTTTAAACCATAAAAGTGCTATGCAATGATGCAAAACTTCATGCACCAAAAAAAAATAAATAATAAATGAATAAAATATGCAAAACTTTAATCCAAGTTGTATTAAAAAAGCAAGATAATCCTTTTAATTTACACTGAAGTGTAAAACCCTTTTAGAATTTAATTTTGTTTTACCAAGAATTTGATGGTTATATACACATTCAATCATTAAAAAAGGGAAAAATTGAAACCCTTGCTTTGAAATGCTTACCCCGTATATTTGTTTAATTACTTATCCCTATGGTTTTTTGTTCCAAAATTATTCTTAATATCGTTTTAAACTTAACTAATCTGCCTATTTTCTTAGAATAAGAAAATAGATTAATGACGATAAAGGAAAAAAAGACCAAGTATGTTAAAAACTCATAACACTTATTGAAAAAATTAAAAGAAAAATGTTGAAATATGTCTAAATAAAAAAGAAAATAAATTGAGGAGAATAACAGAAGAAAAATAAAACAAAATATTTTGAAAATTTACAACAACAGAAAAAGACAAAAATAAAAAAAATGAAAATAGTGTAAATCAACAATAAGAAAATAGACTGAAGATAAAAAAATAGAAGGAAAAAATAAGACGACATATGTCTAAATTAAAAAAAAATAGAACGAGAACAAGAAAAAACAATAGAAGAAAAAATAAGACCAAATACGTAAAAAACTTATAACACTAATTTCTTTTTCTTCTTTTTTTGTCTTACTTTTTCTTATATTTCTTTTAAATGTGATAAAAAAGATTAAAAGTGAAAAAATAGAAGAAAAAGAAAAACTAAATATGTCTAATCAAAAATAAGAAAATAGACTGATAATAAAAAAAAAATTAAATACGTTGAAAACTCACAACACTAATTTTTTTTATTTTATTTCTTTTTTATCTTATTTTGTGTCTTGTTTTTTCTTCTATTTCTTTTTTATCTTCTGTCTATTTTCCTCTTCTTGCTTAGATTATTTTTATCTTTTCATTACTTTTATTCTTTTCAGTTACTATTGTAAGTTTTCAACATATTTGGTCTTATATTTGTTATTTTATCCTGAGTCAATTTTCTTCCTTTTGATTTGGACATATTTGGACTTTTTTCGTCTATTTTTTTATTTATTTTTACTTTTAATTTTTTCTGTAATTATTGTAAGTTTTTAAAATATTTTATTTTTATTTATTTTTCCTTTTTCGCCATCAATTTATTAATTTATTATAAGAAATGTAAGATAAATAGATTATTTAAGTTTCTAATGGTGTTAAGGAAGAGCTTGGATTAAAAAAACCATATGGAGTATGATTAAAAAAATAAGGGAAACCTCACCCAAAAAAATAATAATAATAATAATAATGGAAAAGTTATTTAAAGGAAAATCATGGGGAGTTTTTAACCTTTTTGCTTAAAAAATTATACAAAAAGTAAACGTAAAAAGAATAAAATATAAATTCTTCTTATTCTGTAATTATAATTGCCTTTAAATACTTAATATATTATAACATAGCTTCAAATACTTAGTGTTAAGTGTCAAACATATTATGTTTTTGAGACCCAATTGTGCTCAATATTTATGAATATGGTCAAAGACATGGTGACTTTTATTTAATTGAAAGACTTTGGAGTTTTCTGAAAGTTTAAATTTGTTTTACTTAACATTCAAGCAACATGCTCATAAGGGTGAAAAATAAGAATTTTCAATCTTTGTTGATCGATGCGGAACCCATAACTCTTTACGGTCCTAATAAGTTATGCCTTAGGATCTACCCGTTAAAACACATAGGGTTTAGGATTACCTTTTGTAATAGCCGGTTACGTACAGGAAATGTTATCATTGCATATGGTATTAAGCGCAGTTACAATCACAGTAATTGAGTTAATTAAATTACGGGTAAACCTTTTCCTTGTTGAATTCCTTGTTATTTAACATTAACAATTTCTGTAAATAATTAAAACAACACCATAATTCTGATGCAAGCCTCGCGGAAGCATAAAACACTAGTTATCATCTCTCTAAACAATACCATTGGTTTTAGATTTCAGAAAACACATTTTCAAAATTTAACACAGTGGTAATCGATTACCATGCTTGAGGTAATCAATTACCAAAGGCTCCAGAATGGGCTCCCCTATTTTAGGTAATCGATTGCCTTGACATAGGTAATCGATTACTGAACAAGGTAACTGATTATCTATGCAAAGATAATCGATTACCTTGATCTCAGTGGCTCAATTTTTTGCATCCCCTGTTTCAGGTAATTGATTACTAAGGAAAAGTAATCGATTACCACATTGTGAGAATGACAGCTATCAGCATTTGAAACACAAAATGGGTGATGTAATCCACTCCTCACACTTCACTACCCAAAATACAACTTAAACTAGTATTAATATAGGCTCTAGGCCCTTCCATCATGCATATTCCTTAATCAATGCATCATTTACAATATTTCACAATTCCATTGCCCTTTAAAACTAAAATAGCCCATTTTACATTACAAGTCTTCCAATGCCGCAAATACAATATATGTGGCCATGGATGTAACACCTCACATTTATAAATCATATATTAATGTATTAAATGAGAATTAAAGGGATGGATTAGTGAAAATCCTGAAAATTAGGTCAAAATACAAAAAAAGGGTAAAACGGTAAATTAGACATGCACACAACCCTAGGAAGAAAATTGAGTAGGAGGTCTCAAATGATGAAAATAACCGTGGAAATGGATTTCAGAACAAAAAATTGAGTGGTTAGGAAAGTTTCAGAAAATTCAGTGAATAGTGTTTTTACCGGGTAAAAATACCGCGGTACGATTGCATCGTAAAACGTGCCGATTGAGTTTTGAGCTCTAGGTTTTGTATACAAGTTATAAATAGTTTATAGAACTAGGAAATATTATTTCTGATGAAATTTGACGGAAATTAGTAAGTTTGGGGAAGCGTGCCTACGGCACGCACAATAGCTTAAAATAGCATTTTCTTCGAACGACCAAAAACTCAGGATTCATCTAATCATGGGTAGTTAAAGGACAATGGTTAATGTTGAAAATTTTAGTTTCTAAATATGTTTTGAATTTATGGACGTTTAGTGGAATTTGAGGGAAATTCAAGTTAGTTTGAAATCACGTGAGGGGGCGGTGGGACCCACCTCACTTAAACCACTTAAGACACCTAAGCATATGTCCTATTCATCATCTTCTCTCTCTCTCCCCTTGTGAAACCCCCCCCCCCCTGTCCATTGGAGTTTTTTATTTCTTCCCTCCATAACTTCATCAAATCTTAACTGAATCGAGTGATTTTTGTCTTGAAATTCGATGGAAACCACCACCCGAACCCATTCCACCGATTAGTTTCCCTTGAAACCCTCTCATTTGTGAGAAAGGGGAGATTTAAGCCACGAATTTCTTGGAGTTTTTGTGATTTTGGGGTTGATTTCTTAAGCCATTGCTTGTGGAGTGCTAGGAGGAGCCTTGTGACTTAATTGTGGGTAAGTTTCAACACCTCTCATGGATTAATTTGATGATTTATTTTCATGAAAACCTAGAGCTTGTATGCTTGATTCAAGGAGTTAGAGAGATCAAAATGAGATTGTATATTAGATGATTATGCCTTAGAATGATGTGTTCGACCTATAAATGCAATAAAAATTATTCGTGAAAAATGAGTTTTAACTTAGGAAAATCTTGATGATGCCATGACTTTGTGTTTTGGAAGTGTGTTAGGATATTGAAATTGGATTGTTGTATAGTTGTATGATGTTATAATGGGATTGTAAGAGGTGTGGAATAGTTGATTTGAAGTGAATCACCCTTGGTGAGGGCTTAGGCATATTTCGGCCATTGTGGAAAGAATAAGGATTGAATGTTGTGAAAATTAACTAGATGATGTGTTGTATTTTAAATGGTAATTAGTTGGGTTGTGTGATGGTTGGAAGGTTGAAAAATCAATGGAAAAATATTGGATAGTGAGAAATTGTGGAATTGGACCTAGAGCAAATTATTAGGCAAAATGATGTTTGAATGATGTAGGTTGCAAAATGGCACCTAAAATGGGATGTTGGTAACCTAAGAGTACCTAAGAAAAATAAAAATAAATTTTCGAAAAATAATTTGTGAAATTACACTAAAATGGCCGAACCTACCTAGGTGTGGGGGAGGATTTTGACGTTTTTGTATTTTGATAGATTTACCGTGTTCTGACGATCCGTATATGGTCGTTGTAGGTTGTCGTACGTGGATTTGAACCCCGAACCGTGAGCTCGGTGGGTTGCCATTGGTACCGGACCAAGTGGGATTGAGATGAGTAATTGAAATCATGCTTAGAGAGTTGATAACTTGCATTTGTTTGCATGAATGGTAATTAATTGGGAATGTCCTCTATGTAGGAATTTTTGTTGTGTAACGATCTCGGAATATATAATGCCTTGGAGCTACGTGGAGAGGATTATACAGGTAGCCTCTTGGTATTGGGGCTTGATCCCTTTGTGTGTTCCACCATGCCCGTTGAGGGTGATGGTAGGAAGTGTATGTATGTAATGTAGGATAACATGTTCATGCATATAGTATTTGTGTTGGTACATAGGATGTACCAGTCTCTGGCCAGTAGACGTGTTGCCTTCGGGCGTTACGGACTTCCACTAGATAGGTCTCCGTGAGGGATTTCTAGTTGACCTGGGATCGTGGTGTATGATCCGGATAGGAGCACACTAGGAAGTCTCGGGTGGTTATGGATGGAGGGTGCCTTGGCTCGATGTTATGGGAACACGCCATGGTTTGAAACCCGTAGGCTTATATGTCGAGCCATTAGGCTGGACGTTGCGTGGTCTTGGCATTGACCATTCCAGCTTCGTCGCATTTTGTATCCCTATGTTCCCATATTTCACTAAATTTCTTGCTTTATCCCATTTTAAGATGTTTTGTTATATTATTTATATGCATCTATGTGAACCATTGGGTGGAGTATTCTTCAGAACATCTGGGTTACTGAGATATATTAGTAATCTCACCCCGCTTTGGGGATTTTATTTCAGGAGGTAGCAGTGGAGCAGGAGCGGTGGGCAAGAAGCTCATGGGATGACTGAGACATAGGATTCTTTACTTTGCATTTTGGTGGCCATTAGGCCTAAGCTAGACTTAGGGCATGAACATTGCATATGGATTTAGGAGGAGATTTATAGTCATATTTGTTCATGTTATTTTTGCCTAAGTCTAGTTACATTTGGATTATGTAATTCTGAGGTTTATTTATCATGTTTATTTTGGAGTATGTATTATTTGAAGGTTAAGGTTTGTAATTGTAATAGGTCATTGGAAGCCTTGAAATTTGTATATGAATCGATGTAACCATGAAGCATATGTAATATGATGAAAGGGAAATAGGCCTATTTTAGGATTATGATTATGTGTATGTTTAGAAGATGTATGCAAATGGACTTTGATGATTGAAATATGTTAAGTGTTAACAAAGTAAGCAATGTGATATGAATTGAGTAATTTAATATAAACTGTGATGGGTTGTAAGAGCCCCAAGGCATTGTTGGTCCATGTGTGTGCCACCCAATGATTATTAGGTACAATTTGAGGTCATAGAACACTTTTACAAATTTGGGGATTATTGGAAAACAAAGGAAACTCTGGCAAATTTTTTAGAAATTTGCATAATTTAGGCGAACCTCGGGAGAGCATATCTCCCTCCATAGAGGTCCTATAGGGACGTTCCATATTCCGTCTTGAAGCTTGTGATGTCCTATATCTTGTGGTAAAATTTGGTAATTTTCTAGGTTGGGCGTCGGTCTGTAGAGGGAAAAGAACACGGACTGCCCTGTTGGTCCCTGCACATGGGGCTGTTCTGGACCGAGTCTGGGGAATTTATTCCCGCTTCATTTCTTGGTCAGATTAGGTGTATGATATGTCAAATTGGTGCTTAAGGTGTCTAGTTTCTTGTATAAAATTTTTAGAGCATTTGGTTGAGTGGAATGTCCATAATAATTGATTGAGTGAAGGATGTTTGGAGCTATTTTGGGGTTGGCTGGTAGATTTGCTTGTCCAACTTCAAACGGCGATATCCGGAGCAAACGATAACTTTATGACTTGTGTGATAGCTTCCTAGAAAGTTAATTAAGTTTAGAATAACATATCAAAAGATGAGAGGTTCGCGCCTTGCGGTTTGTTCGCAGAAAGTTAAAGACCGAACTATATTTGGATAGGTAGAAAACATAAAAGTGAGAATTTAGCTAAGTGAGTTTATGGGAACCCCTTAGTGACTTGAGGGAAGTAAAATGTGTTATAAAAGTAGTTAAATAATTATTCCACAAAGAGTTTATAGTTACGGTGACAGCTTTTAATTATTACGCTTTTTACGGTTTTAAAGGCTCGCGTAATAAACGAAAAAAGTTTACTCGCATTTTTATAAATGAATTATAGTTATTGTAACTGCGCTTCATATCATAATTAATGTTAACAATACCGGTGTACAACGGGCTGTTACAATGGAAAAGTCTCATGCTCACTCAAATACAAGTATAAACAAGAGGCATAAAATATACATTAATTACAAAGACTTAGCATATAGTTATGAACACCCAAAATCATGACAATATAACATGCAATAAGTTCATAACCTAAGTCTAAAATATCAAATACTATGCTATGTGCATCAAATATAGTCCTCCAATATGTCATGTTCTCCATATGCACATCATGCTCAGCTCATCCACTAGCGAGCCTCTTGCCCGAAGATCTTCCATGCTCACTATAACCTGAAATGATGTCCCCAAACACGGGGTGAGATATATAAATATATCTCAGTAAATCAAGTGTATTAGAGGATCACTCCACCCCATGGCTCACTCAATGTGCAACAATAACATCATGTAAAAATGCATACATAAAAAATTACAACAACTGGGCACAAATCCAAGAGGGAAGCTTCCTGGTGCCTCTCCCATGGGTGAGACGACCCCATGGCAAAACCCAACTGGAACTCCTTATTAGCCCTATCCAGCGGACGTCTCACGTTTGGATCATCCTGGTACCGCTCCCAGAGTCAGCCCCTCGGCAAAACCCGACCGGGATCCCCAAAGGACATCTCCGGCGGAAGTCCAAACCAACACATATCTACTGGCCAGAGATCACAAAATTTCACACACAACATGCTCCAAGCATGTCACTGTTAGTATATGGGTGTCCTAGAGACAATCTTTTGACTAAATAAAGGACACTAGATGTAGAACTTTATTTGTCGCAAATGAATAAAAGCACTATTTATCCAGTTTCATATTATGTCTTGATATTATTGTTAATATTATATGAACGAACTGGATATACCCCTTGGAATAGAATAGGTGTCTCTTTAGTATCTGTGATGAGATCACGATCATGAGGATTCAAGGATATCGCATGTCTATTCCTAATTTTATGTTCCTAGTCTAGAGACACTGAGATTGGGATCAGTGATCTCGGGTAAGACTAGCACGACTTATCTACTAATATATGGATACAAGGTAAAGACCTCATGAGCTACATATATGGAGATGTCTTAGCTAAAGTCGTGGGTGGACCTATAAGAGTATAGCTCGCACTGAACAGACCCTAAAAGAGACTCTATGAGGAAATCTCACAGATAGTGTCATTAGAGTAATCTCTTTATATTTGGGTATGTCTTTCCTTAGACCAGAGGTTATTACCTAGACTGTGTTCTAGAAGACATACTTTGATTGTATGCCTCGTCTGCCTGAAACATGGAGACTCACAGGTATTCTGTTGGGCGTGTCCTGAAAGAGCACAGGGCTAGGGTGATAAGCTGAAGGAATTCGTCAAGTCTCCGTGAGAGATTTGGTTATCTGTAAACCGGAGAAATCAGGATGACATTTACAAGGACTCGGGAATCTATGCATAGTAAAAGAGATCATGAGATGATCTGCCCTTAGAGTCAGTAAATTGAAGATTCCCTATTTCGAATAAAGCTTACCCTAAACCGCAGGGGTTGATACATTTCCTTACCCTAGGTAATGGGAAGATAACCGAGATGAAGGGAAATACATACAGTAACCAAATATGTGTAATAGGATGATCAAGTCATTAATCTGACTTGCTCTGGGGCAACAAAGCATTGCTAGTGCTCTGTGTTGTCATTAATTGGGTTGTGGGCTTGTTGGGCTCGAGCCCATTTATGTCAGAGGTTAAGTTGGACCTAATGGGTCACACACTAACACCTTATAGTCATGATGAACTAGCTTTAAAGATATTGGGCCTAATAATGGTTGTTAGCCCAAGAAGCTGTTTGGAAGCCCACCTGATGGGTAGAGGGCGCATGGATCAAAGTAATAGGCTTGGATAGTCCAAGACATTACTAATTAATTTAATTAGTTAAATTAATTATCAAACATTTAAATTTTGAATTTTAAAATTTGAATTTGGAATTTGAATTTTGAAATTCGAATTTTGATTTTGAAATTTGAAATTTAAAAAATTTGAATTTTGAAATTGGATTTTGAATTTTGAATTTGAAATTTGAAATTTGATTTGAATTTTGAATTTAGATGTTTGAACATTTGAATTCAAGTGTTTGAATTCGAACTTGAATTGGCTATGAAAAGTTGTTTCATAACAAAAGGATAAGATGAGATCTTGTTGGAACAAATCCCTTGCATCAAGTAAAGATATTTGATCTTATCCAATGAAGTGAGTGGTGCGCAAATTTGGTTGCAAGTGAGTGTCATCTTGTCAACTAAATGTGTTTCAATTCTGATTTGGTTGGTTAAGAGAATCAGCGAGTTAGTTGATTCAAATTTGAATGCAACTACTCAACGTATCTGGACTCATATTGGGACTGATTGGGGCGCATGAATGGCTGGTCATGTGATGACCATTAGGTCAGAATCTTGAAAGTATAATGACCTAATCTTATAAGGATTCAAAGGAAAGGTAGTTAGCAATTTTGAATTGCAACAATTCCTTGATTCCCTCCAACCATGCGCACAAATTGAGAGATTTTCAAGTGAGGAAAATCTTCTCATTCTCTCCCTACTAAGTAACCACTTATGCGCACAAAGGGAGTAAGTTTTTCCTCCTTAGGGTTTTCAAAAAAAACCTAGCCAATTCTCTTCATCTTTTGCGCCACACTCAAGTGGAGTTTTCAAGTTGAAGACTTCACTTTTCTAAACACCAAAACCTAGCCTCCACCTTCACCAATTGAGCGCATAGCAAGCCTCACTGTGGTGATCATCTGGTGGCTTTCAAGAAGGTGTTCTTGCATCATTGACGAAGGGTGGTGTGGATCAACGTTAGAGGGTTTGAACCCTTCAAACTTGACAAGTGATCTCCCTGACGATCAGGCCGTAAACAAGGTAACATCATGCTGTCTTAAAGCATGAATCACTGTTGCATGTGTGTTTCCGCAAGGGAAAAATTTGTTTTTCCCTCTCACATGCATCGGCCTTCAAGGCCGGTTTACTTTCAGTGACAATCAAGCAATAATGCATGAACATACATATTCACACAATGTCAAAAGCACAGAATCCAACCACAACCTTCCACTAGGTGTGGTGGAGCACAAAAGGGATTAAAACCCAAGTTCCAAAGTTTTACCTCACTCCGAAGCCAATGCTCCTCAACGTAAGCTCTAAGCTTAATCCACTTCTGTTGAATTTGTGAGTAGCAACTTATATGATCAAACAACAATGATCAACAAAATTCACATAATACTCATCAACTTTACAATAATAATAACCAATAAAATCACTTAGGCCTATGGCTATTTTTCCATTTATCTCAACTATCTTAATCACTTTAATCCTTAACTCATCATCATAACCATTTATGCACTAAGGCACCAACCATCGATTTTACACTACTTTTCACTACATCACAAGATTCTATCATCTATTTAAACACCATTTACCACCATACAACATCAATTATACCACTTTTACATTATCAAATCATCCATGACCATAATAGGTCGAATTGTTCATGCTAGGGTCCCAAAGGATTTTCAATTCATTCCCACACTTCTATACATCATACAATCTTATAATTCACTCATACAATTACTCTACAACTCAATTATACAATCCTATCATCATGCCATTTCCCAAATTAGAATAATTTTTATTGCATCAATCATCATCATTTATCATTCTAAGCATTTAATTCCAAAGAAGACATACCATTTAATGGTCCTAACTACCACAACTCAACTTACAACTTCAAAACCCTCACCCAATTTATGATCTCCATGAGAACTCAAAGAGAGTGAGAAATCTTACCACCAATAGCTTCCTAGGATCCAAGGGGATGATCTCCAACCAATGGATCAACACAAAACGTCCCAAGATTTTCCCAAAATGTCAATATTTTCACGGCTGATTTATGGGCATAATTCCTCACACAATGATCCCCACAAGGTGCACTCTACATTAAAGTCACTCACAATCTCAAGGGAAAAACTTTGTAGTTGGAAGTTTCTCTCAAAAGTGTCTCTAAAAAAAGTTAGAAATCACAAAGCTTCACACCGTCACCAATGGCCACACTCACGATGGGAGAAGAAGGAAGAGGAGAGAGAAATGTGAGGAAATCAGATTTTTATGTCCATTTATCCACTAAAGTCACTTAAGTGGGTCCCACACGTCATTTAACTTTCTTAAATCACCTAATTTAACCCACGAATTCATAACCTACGTATTTTTCTCGTTCACCTCATATTTTAACTTCCTAAAAATACTGATAATATTTTCGCGCTTATCAGTACAATTATAACGCAGTATTTTACACCGAAAAAATCACTATTCATCAAATTCTCTGAAACTTGCCTATCCACTCGATTTTTCATTCTGAATCAATTTCCAGCATTATTTTTACCATTTGAGACCTTATACTCAATTTTTCTTGCCTAGGGTTACGTGTTTGGTAAATTACCATTTTACCCTTCTTATTCATTTTGACCCCTAATTCAGGATTTTCACTAATCCTTCCCTTTTAAATCACCTTATCATAAATAATTATGCATTTAAAAATACCTTTGATCACTTGAAATTGTCAAAGTGTATAAAGTTCTCTAACATTGATTCACACAATTATCTCTTGATTACTTGTGAGAACTCTTTCTCCTTGAATCCTCCTTTTCCATGGATGCTTGCTAGTCAATGGCAAGGTGGAGGCTTTAAGTGTTTAGGTTTACTTTTCCCAAGACTATAATGGTGTCTTGAGGTTAGGTGAGGGGTGCAACAGTGGAGGAATGATGAAGATGGAAGGGCGACCAAGAAAGCTAGGGTTCTTGGTCTTGTAGGCTAGCCGAATTTCTCATGTGTTTATATACACTTAGGCTAACTTTTCATACTTTGCAATTAGGGATTTACAATCCTAATTGAACAAAAATACTTAAGCCCATATCCATCCATAAAGACATGGTAGATCTTCTTATTATATTTCTTAATCATAAAGATATCATCTTAATTTGCCTCCCAAGAAAGAGCTAGAATTTGAAATTCAAGCCCAATAGATCATATCCATGTAGATTCGATTGGATCATGAGATCTTGAAGAATCGCACAACAAATCTTCTAGCATCCTCATCAAATCCCTTGATTGTTGCTATAATATTATTTTTTATTTAAATTTATAATTCAAATAAAAAATAAATCATTATCTAATCTTTATTAGATACAGATTTGGATAATTTAAAATTATCCTTAATTACCTAACCTCTTGAATTAAATTTAAATTTAAATAAATTTAAATCAAATTCAATTATATCATAGCTCGTAATTTAAATTTGAATTTGAATTCAAATTTCAAGTTGGCCCAAAACTCATTTTGGCCAAGTCAACTATTTGACTTGCTAGGACTCTTGGCCCAAGACCCTATTGGGCCTACTAACACATTTGGGCTTATTACTAGAAAAATTAATCTTTCACTAGTAGCCTAAATGGGGCGCATGATGATATTGGGCTTGAAGTCCAACTCCAACTCAATTATACTTATTGTCTTGAAGAATCCCAATAACAATTATTAGCCAAAATTTGCTAAATAAAAGCAACAAGAACGACCTTAGTGTGTGACCTATTAGGCCCAATCATTTACTTACATAAATAAACTTGGATCAATTAAACTTCTTTTACGACGCCAATTTATCTAACGACCATATAAGACACTAACAATGTTCTGCGGCCCCAGCACTAACTGAATTGATTAAGTGATCTACTTTTCTAATTTGGATAACATTCTGGCATCATTCCTCACATCGTCATTCACATTTAGCCGAGAGAAAGGATAGAGTATCATCTGTCTTAGTTAACTAAATATAGATTTTCGTAGAACTAGGAATCTTCTTCTATAAACTCTAAAGCGGATCCATGACTCATCATGATCCCTTATTATGCACAGATTCTCGAATTTAATAGAAGTCATCCAAGCCTTACCAATATTGTGAATGACCATTCCCTTGTAAGGGATTGTGAGTCCTTTCGGCATGTCCATCTATACTCATGTATTCGAGTCATACCTAAGAGTACATTGTTCTCCCCATTTTCAGGAAGATAGAGTTATACAGTCAAAGTTTAGGATATAGTGTTTGATAATATCCTCAAGTTTAAGATGATTCGCACTACCAAATGATGAGAGATATTATAAATCAGTGATACTCTTTATAATGAATTATTGTGGAGTCTCTCGGCAGGTCAGTTCAGTGCCATTTGTTCTCTAATATATGCACCCACAACATCGTCTAAGATATCACCATTCCTACATTCCATGAGTTCCCTACCTTGTATCTCAATACAAGTAGATGATGTCGTACTAGTCTTATAGAGATCACCAATGCCCTATCTCGGTGATTCAAGACTAAGAATAGGTTTCAGGCAATAGATATATAATGTCCTCGAGTCCTTGTGATTATGATCCCTATAATAGATCCTCGAGTGAACACATGTTCTATCACCAGAGCCTTTATCTTTAAAAATATTAACCGTAAAATATAGGCGAAACATAAATATGATAAAGATAAATGGTGCTCAGATATATAAATCATGAAATACGAAATAGTAAAAGGTGTCCATAGGGGTGTTAACGGGCCGAGCCGAGCCGAGCTTTGATCTTAACGGGCCAAGCCTGTATTTAAACGTGTCTGACTGGCCTTAGCCTGTTACCTGTCACGAATATAATATTGGCCTGTGGCCTGGTTTATTTACAAAAAATAAAAGCCTGTATGAAGCCTGTTAGCCTGTTAGCCTTTTAAAAAAAAACACCATAATTCCACAAAAATTCAATGTATATCCAAATAGAATATACAATCAACAGCATTACAGCACTAATAATTCCACAAAGATTCATAAATTCAATGTATACCCAAAAAACATAATATATAACAGAATCATTCAAAAAATCTACTTAATCAATAAACTAAAGTAGTACCAAATTCTGCAAATCCAAAAGAACAAAAAAACTACAAATTCTGCTTAAACAATTTAATATACTCATATCAACAATTTAATATATTGCGATGTTGCCTCCTCCTACATAAAAAACAAAAAACAAGTCAGATTGTTTTTTATATTCAATTATAATATCATAAGATATAAAACAATCTAAATTAAGAAAATTAATACCTTCTGCTTTTTCTTTATGTCATACTTATTACGTAACCAATCTGCACCGCAAATTAATGCTTGAACTGTATTTTCTGTCAAACTTGCCCGATAAGCATCAATGACTCTTCCTCCAGCACTAAATGTTGATTCAGATGCGACTGTAGAGACTGGTATTGCTAATATATCTTTTGCCACATTTGATAAAGTCTTATACTTCATGCTATTGTTCTTCCACCATTCCAAGGCATCAAATGAAAGATGAGAACTATCCTCACTTATATAAACATCCTCTTCAAGATAACACTTCAGCTCTGACTTAACTGAATGAGTAGATTCCCTTACACGTATCATACTCATGAGTTGAGCAAACCCGGATTCAGAATCTTTTGAGGGAGTAGAAGAGGAAGATCCTTCCACCCTAGTTCTGACATCTATATTAGAGGAAGATTCTTGCAAATAATCATTGTAAATGTCTTCTAAAGCTTGACGCACCTTTTCTATGTTTACTTTGGCATCAAAATCTGATTTGTAAATAAGTGGGAAACAAAGGCTTACCATTTCTAATTTACACCTTGGGTCCAAAATACTAGCAATGGCCATCAACAAATTGCATTCCCCCCAATATTTATCAAATTTCTCTTTCATAAACCTTGACATTCCTCTCATAAAATCAGAACTATCTTCAGCTGCTTTATCAATCACTATTTTGACCATATAAACTTCCGGAAGATATAAGTTTGCTGTAGGATAATCACTACCTGATATGATATTAGTAGCATGAGAGAAAACTTTTAATAAATGACATACCTTATCAACCTTTTCCCACTCTTCAATAGACGGCAAACAATTGTAGTGTGGGTTTCTTTCCTTGTATTCTGGAAAAACATCTTTAAATCTTGAAGCAATATTCAACATTTCATAGGTAGAATTCCATCTAGTGGGACAATCAATCACTAGCTTTCTTTCTTTTATACCCATTTGCTTAACAATGTCAGAGAAAGTCTTTAATCTCAAGTCAGAATGATTAACATATTTGACACTTTCTCTAACATTCTCAATGATGTCTTTAATCTGAGTAAGACCATGTTGCACTAACAAATTCAATATATGTGCACAACAACGGACATGAAATAATTCCCCACTAAGAACTAATTTAGTATTTCTCGATAAAGTGCTTTTCATAGTTCTTATGCATACGTCATTGTAGGCAGCATTGTCCACAGACACAGAAAATACCTTATTTTCGATTCCCCATAATTGTAGACATTTAATAATTGCATCTGCAACATCGACTCCACGCCTTGGAGGTGGCACTTTCACAAAACTCAAAACTCTTTTTTGTAATTTCCATTCTGAATCAATGAAATGGCCTGTAATCACCATATATTCAGCTATTTGGTGGTTAGACTTCCACATATCAGTGGTGATGCTAATCTTGTTCACCCTCATCAATTGTGCCTTTAGCGATTTTTTCTCAGCCTCATATAATCCAATGCAATCATTTTTTATTGTATGGCGTGACACTTTCTCAAAATCAGGATTTGCACACTGAAACACCCACCTCCAGGCAGTATCCTCGACAAAGCTAAAAGGATTCTCATGAACCATAATAGCAGTAGCAATAGCTTCTCTCATTTTTTCATTGGAACACTTTCCTGTAGGTGAAAGGAAAGGGTTCACTCCAGAACCTGAAGGCTGAAACGAAAGAGTAGTTTGAGTGATTTCCTTCTTTCCGGATTGGGCCAATTTTTTTTTCAAACAACTTGTTAAATGCCTCTTTAGATGGCTTGTGCTTGCTCCTGGTCCACCACGTGCAAATTTGGCTTTACAATGGTTGCATACGGCCTTAAGCCCAACATTGGGGATGTCCACTTCATGAAAATCATCCCACACCTTTGATGTTTTATGCCTTTTATTTGTGGTGCTTGCATCTGCATCTTGTGTTGGTGGTTCTTGTCCTTGAACATCAACATTATTTACTGCATGTGAATTGGAGGCCATTTACCTATTTGATAAAGAAACAACACAAATAAATCAAAATCAATGAATGGAAAAGCCAACAAAGATGAAGACTGTGGACTTGAAAGCTCGCTTAAGCATACCAAGATGCTGCAAAAAAAATTTATATGTAAAATAGTGACAAGAGAATGAGGCAACTAATGTTACGTTTAATATTGGATACTTGTTTTGTGCTTTCCCTGTTTGTACCCAACTAATATATATTAAGATTAAACTACACACATATATATATATATATATATATATATATATATATATATATATATATATAAGGAAAATCATTTCTCAAGCAGCTTGAGATAAGTTTATCTCCAGCTAGCCCCAAAACTACGTCGTTTTGATTAATGAAGGGTGTTTATATAATTTTAGGTGAATTAATGAAGGGTGTTATTGTAATTTTATTTATTTTTATATTATATACATTTTACTGAAACACCCTTCATTAATTCACCTAGAATTACATAAATACCCTTCATTAATCAAAACGACGTAATTTTGGGGCTAGCTGGAGATAAACTTATCTCAAGCTACTTGAGAAATGTTTTCCCCATATATATATACATATATATATATATAATATATATACATATAAATGCTAAGTTATAAAATTTAAAGGTGCGGTGTAATTTAAACGTGCAGTATATATATATATATATATATATATATATATATATATATATATATATATATATATATATCAACCCTCGCGATCTGTAATGTAACAAAGTCGACAAAATATGTATATGTGAATGCACAAATTAATAGGATCTTCCATCAAGTCAAGTATCACAAAATTCTAATAAAAGAAAATAAAAATCAAATTGTGAAGAAGTTAGAGTACTTGCAATTATAACATCATGGTGCCCGGATTTGAATTTTTTTTGAATTTTAAACTAATGTGTAATCGCGCATTTTAATTTACAAGTGTATTTGTAATTTAAATTTTGTAATTTTGTTCCTCCAAAATGTTATGGAGTTTCTTTAATTATTTGTAATTAGAGAAATAGGCTAGTGGCGTATAGACGACAAGCGGCCGTTGCTTAAAGAAGCAAAAAGGGACAAAAGCGCGAGCACCATGGCTATCTCAATATAAACTGTTTATATGCATGTATGATTAGAACGTCTAGTATGCATGAATTGGGCAAACCGCGTTTTGTATGGTTATTATGTTTGTCCAAAAGCGACTAGTGTATACCGATAGATGTTTGACATAGGTAACGACTAGCATGTTAACTTACAATATGCGTTTGATGGGACCTAATTAACCCCAAGATAAAAGGAACCCTTAAAAGGAATAAATAATTAAGCATATGATTACCTCCCACCACCAATGCTACTCAAAACTCTTCTACATAGTGGTGCTCCACAACTCAGTTGGGACCCACTATTTCGTTGGGCTAGAGTAGTGTTTGAAGTGTAAGACACTTAGGGTGCTGGTTTAATGCTTAACTAAGACATAAGTTGCAGGCACAGCCGGGCTTATGTGCTTAGGGTAATGGTGCTAGGTTGGTTGCATGAGATGCACCACTAAGTGACAAAGAGTTGTCAACCTAATGTTAAGAGAGGGTATGAGATACTGTTGATAAAGATCAACCCTTTATTTAAATTAATCTTGCGGTCTCAGACGGAGGTTAAAATAAATAATTGCACTCTTAATCCCACTAAGGTAAAATCTAAAGTAGATTAACCCTAAGTCAAAAGGAAGGGTCATTGACTTAGATAAAATAGTGGGAGTGGCAAATTATTTCAAGTCTTTAATAATTTGCTTTTAACCACATAACCGTATATTAACTAAAACTATCTTTACATCCTTTTCAGCTTATAGTATGACTAATCCACTGTCACTGCGTTCAATACTCGATACGAATAAACTGACCGGTTCAAATTTTATGGACTGGTATCGGAACCTAAGAATAGTTCTAAGGGCCGAAAAGATTGCCTACGTTTTAGATGCTGTAATACCCGTAGCTCCACGGGAAGGGGAAGAAGGGTTTGCGGAATTTGATTTCGTAACCCATCAACAGCACTTGGATGACAATGTGATGGCAGTATGCATCATGTTGGCATCCATGTCGCCTGAACTGCAAAAGCAGCATGAGCATATGGATGCTCCCTCTATTATCGTACATCTTAAGGAGTTGTATGATATTAAAGGCAGGCATGAGAGGTATGAGGCCTCAAGAGAACTGTTCTCTTGTAGGATGACTGAGAGCATGTCTGTTGGCAGCCATGTTCTCAAGATGATCGGGCTGATTGAGAAGCTAGGAAACCTAGGCTTCATCATGGATGCCGAGCTAAGTAATGACTTAGTCCTCACCTCACTTCCACCTTCCTTCAGTCAATTCATCATGAATTACAATATGCATGGGATGCAAGTGAGCTTGCCTGAGTTGTTAAGCATGTTAACAACAGCTGAAGTGTCTATCAAGAAGGATAGGACACAGGCTCTTTTGATTGGTGGGCCTAGCAAGGCCAAGGGAAAGGGTAAGGAGCCTGCAAAAGGTGACCCCCTTAAGCCCAAAGGAAAATCCAAGAAGAAGAAGGGCAAGAAGAAGGGTAAGAAGGCACCTAAGGACAAGGGTGATGCTGAGTGCTTCCATTGTGGCAAGAAAGCCACTGGAAGAGGAATTGTTCAGACTACCTTAACAATGTGAAGGACAAGAAGCATGGTGATGCTTCTGCCTTAGGTATTTTCATGATTGAGATAAATTATTCTTATGCTAATCCATCCTCATGGGTATTGGATACCGGATGCGGTTCTCATATCTGCAATATGTTGCAGGTACTTAGGAGCCCAAGGAGATTGGATAGAAACGAGGTAGATCTCCGCGTTGGTAATGGAGCAAGAGTTGCTGCTCATTCAGTTGGAGATGCTGACCTTATTTTGCCTACGGGCCTTTTATTGCATTTGAATAATTGTCTTTATGTTCCGCAAATTTCTAGAAACATTATTTCAATTTCTTGTTTAGAACAAGATGGATATACTTTCAGTATTAGGGATGGTACTTTTTCTATCATTTTGAATGATATGGTTTACGGTACTGCTTCTTTAATAAATGGATTGTATGTGTTGGAAATGGGAAATGAAGTGCTCAATATAGATGTGAAACGACCTAGGACAGATAATCAATCTTATCTTTGGCACTGTAGACTAGGGCACATAAATGAAACAAGATTGTCTAGGATGCATAGAGATGGATACCTGGACTCCATGGATTTGGAATCCTATGGACAGTGTGAATCTTGTCTAGCTGGGAAAATGATTCAACAAAAGCCCAAAGGGCTTGAGAGTCATAGGGCTAGTGAGTTATTAGAACTCATTCATACTGATGTATGTGGCCCAATGTCTATTGAGGCTAGAGGTGGATATTCTTATTTCATTACCTTTACAGATGACAAATCAAGATTTGGGTATATATACCTAATGAGATATAAATCTGAAGCTTTTGAAAAGTTCAAAGAGTTCAGGAATGAGGTGGAGAAACAGCGTGGCAAGATGATTAAGACATTACGATCAGATCATGGCGGTGAATATTTGAGCCATGAGTTTCAGGGTTATCTGAGAGAAAATGGAATTCTCTCACAATTTACCGCTCCTTACACACCACACCAAAATGGTGTCTCCGAAAGGAGAAACAGGACCTTGTTAGACATGGTTAGGTCTATGATGAGTGAGACTCAACTTCTAAAATCATTTTGGGGATATGCCTTAGACACAGCGGCATACCTTCTAAATAGGGTACCGTCTAAATCTGTTCAGACCACACCATATGAGATATGGAGTGGTAAGAGACCCAACCTGAGTTACCTCAGGGTATGGGGATCGCCAGCTTATGTCAAAGCGTTGACATCAGACAAGCTTAGTGCTAAGTGTAACAGCCCGTGTTAACCCGGATTGTTAACATACTATCGTATTAAGCCACGCTTAATTAAAATGCGGAATAACTTTTTCTTTAATTCAATTATGACGTCATTAACCTTAGCCAACTTGATTACTTAATCAATTTCATAAAAATACTGACTGTATGTAAATTGCAAGACAACTAACTGAATACCTCGTACATAAATATAAGGTGAGTATCTAAAGCCACAGATCTACGCAAGTAGCCTGGGTCAAAATCCTGATACTTTAATTACAACATTAAACCAAAAGACAATAGTCAAACCATGTGGCATGGACAAACCCCATGCTCACCAAATAAGGCAACAATGCCCAATAACAGTCATAACATAAACTCAGCAGAAAACATAAACAACAGTATGAAAACATAACAGCAGTCAGCATATCATCAATCAGCTCAACTCTGGCCTCCTGCCACCTGAGCCCTCAACATTACCTGATCCTGAAATAAGCGTCCCCAAACGTGGGGTGAGATCTCTAACAAGAAATCTCAGTAAGACAAGGGGTCCTCAAGGAGTCTCCACCCCAAGCTCACTTACATGTGAAATATAAGTTCTAAAAATAGTATTACAGTATAAGTTCTAAAATCATGCGATGCAGCAATCAATCATGTCATGTGTGCTTTCAAATCTACTGGCCAGAGAAATGTAGGAATACGTCTATGCCTACATGAGTACATGGATACTACCTGCACCTCACCCACATGCTTCTCCATCTTGTATGTACTACATACTCAGGATTGTCGTCTAGGTGGACACCACATGCATCATAAAAAGCTCATTGCATATAAATAGCTCAACAGCATTTCCAAAATAATAAAGCATGTAACACAACATGCATAAACCCATCCCCATGGGACATGGTGGAACATCAAGATGGCTAAACCGAGGACACGAAAGCTTACCTTGCAAGCTAGCTATCCAAGCCAAGAGTCCAACCACTCACTAGTCCACAAACAGCAGTATCACAATCTGATATGGACCAATAATACATTAATAATCATGCATCACAAGCATACAACTTAAAGACTACGCCTTTCCTTTACGTTTTACGTCTTAAGGCTTCCAACAAAGCCATAAGCCCTAAATCATATGATTCTGACTTAGTCCATTTATTACAGAAGTTCAACTTCCTTAAACTAGGGTCCACACACACCCAATAGCTTACTGTTCATACAGTACAGTTACTGTCTGCGCAGAACCCAGGATATCCGGATATCAGAAGGGGCATATCCGGATATGCCATATCCGGATATCACACTGGACATATCCGGATATGTCATATCCGGATACCCAGATCCCATATCCGGACATCAATATCTGGATACTGATATCTGAATATCTGTTCGACAAATATCCGGATATCTCACGACAGAATGCAGTTTCTGCATTTCGTGAATATCCATCCCAAAGATCCAACTTTTATCACATGTACACGTTAAAGCATGCATCTTTAATCCATTTTAGGTTCATATACATTATACCCTCTTGTTTACTCATTAAACATGGCCAAGACATCAACTTTAAGCATCATAAACTCATGATCATGGTGAGATAACTTACCAAAGCTCAAAACAGAGGCAAGTTGTGCTCTTGGAGCTCTCCCAAGGTTCCTCAAGCTCAGCCTAAGTAGGAGCACGAAAATGGCACTTCAAGATGGGTTCTTGCACCACAAGAAGGCACTTTGAAGCTCACAATGACTACCACAAGGTAGCCATCACTAAAGCTCCAAACTCATGCTCACTAACCTCACACACACAGCTTTCTCAACTCAGAATGATGGCCACAATGCAGCCCCAAGGTTAACTCTCACCCTCCCCAAGTGTTTGAGTGTGAATGAAGAAGAAAAGGTGAAGACTTGGTGACAACCAAGCAAGGAAGAGGGTGGCTGCATGCAAGACACAAGCTGCAGCCCACACTCACGTGAAGAAGAATTTAGACCTAGGGTTTTGTGCCCTTAATGGGTCTATATATAGGCAAAGCCACTAATCGCGCAGTATTAGCCTTAATCGCAAAGTAAAAGATCTTGATCTCAAACTTTAGAATCTAGACCTACGCATTTTTCTAAGATTTTTCATATTTTTATTTTATTTTTCGGAGCACCTTTCCGGTACGCGCTTCTCCATAGCCAGTATCAGTTCTGGCATCAGATTACGTCATTTTGACTTGAAACTTGTTTTACAAGTCCTACATAATATTCTAGTAATTATCATGCATTCGTTATAATTTTCCGGGATACTTTTTCGGTACGCATTTATACCGAGTAGCAGAACCGGTATCTGCGCTTTTCTTCCGAAAGGCGACTTTCAGCATTTTTACTCACTCAGTATAATTATCTAAGCCCATTAATAATTATTAAGGTCAATTATGGAATTATTTCCTAATTATCATAATTAGTTTACTAATTACCTTAATTAGCGGTGCGGGTTCTTACATTCACCCCACCTTTTTAAGGATTTTGTCCTCAAAATCAGAAACATACCTGTCTCGAAAGTCGGGATACTGTCGGAGAAGCTCATCCTCTCGCTCCCACGTACACTCCTCAGGAGTTCTTCCTGACCATTGTACTTTGACCATCGGAATGATCTTGCTCCTCAACTGCTTCTCGCCACGATCGAGAATCTTGAGTGGTCCGACGGGAGTCTTTAGGTTCTCCCGAACCTCCACATCATCTGGCTGCACCACGTGCGAAGGGTCTGCTATGTACTTCCGAAGCTGAGACACGTGAAACACGTCGTGGATGTTGGCTAGGTTCGGAGGTAAGGCGAGTCGATAGGCAACTGGTCCTACTCTACCAAGGATCTGGTAGGGCCCAATGAATCGCGGGCTCAACTTCCTCACGCCGAGTGCCCGTCCAACACCGGTGACAAGTGAAAGTTTCACAAACACGTGCTCACCCTCACTGAACTCCAGTGGTCGATGCTTGACATCATAGTAGCTTTTCTGGCGATTCCGCGCCTGCTTCAACTTTTCCCTGATCATCTGGATCTGTAGGGTAGTATCTTGGACAAAGTCCAAGCCGAATAGCTCTTTATCTCCAACCTCAGACCAGCAGGTAGGAGTTCGACACCTCCTACCATACAGCGCCTCGTAGGGTGCCATGCCCAGACTAGCATGAAAACTGTTGTTGTACGAAAATTCTACCAACGGAAGGTACCTATCCCATGCAGAACCCTGCTCCAACGTGCAAGCTCTCAGCATGTCTTCCAATGTCTGGATGGTCCGCTCAGTCTGTCCATCAGTCTGAGGGTGATAGGCGGTACTCAATCTCAACTGCGTACCAAAAGCCTCCTGCAGCGCCTCCCAGAACCGAGATGTGAACTTCGGGTCCCTATCACTGATGATACTCTCGGGCACCCCGTGAAGCCTCACAATCTCACGGACATAAAGTTTGGCCAACTGCTCTATAGTGAAGCTCACCTTCACTGGAATAAAATGGGCAGACTTGGTCAATCTGTCCACTATGACCCAGATAGAATCACAACCAGCCTGAGTTCTAGGCAAACCCACAACGAAATCCATGGAAATGCTCTCCCATTTCCACTCTGGAATCTCAAGAGGTTGAAGTTTACCAGACGGCTTCTGGTGCTCTATCTTCACTTTCTGACAGATCAAACACTTGGACACGAAAACAACAACATCCTTCTTCATGCCCGGCCACCAGAAGCTCTTCTTCAGATCTTGATACATCTTTGTAGCACCAGGATGGATAGAAAACTGGCCCTTATGGCCTTCTGCCATAACCTCATCAGTCAACGGACCTCGAGGAACCACAATCCTCTGCTGAAACATCAGAAGTCCATCCTCATTCCAAGACACACCGTCTTGGTTCTTCACATAGTCCAGGCACTCTCTCTGAACTTGCGCCTCTTTAATCTTTTCCAACAGCTCGTTCACAACGTTAGCTGTCTCCAACTCGAAAAGTGCACTCTCGCACGGAGTGGTCACTGCCAACTTCCGAAACTTCGCAACCACGTCAAAGTTACAAAGTAACGTACTAGGCAAACTCCCGGATTTCCGGCTTAAAGCATCGGCTACCACATTGGCTTTACCAGGATGGTACTTCAGCTCAAAGTCGTAATCCTTCAGGAATTCCATCCATCTTCTCTGCCTCATGTTCAACTCTTTCTGGTCAAACAGATACTTCAAGCTCTTGTGGTCACTGAACACCACAAACTGCATACCGAACAGATAATGCCTCCAAATCTTGAAAGCAAACACGATCGCAGCCAGCTCCAAATCATGAGTCGGGTAATTCTCCTCATGAGGTTTCAACTGTCTTGAAGCGTAAGCAACCGCTTTACCCTTCTGCATCAGCACACAGCCTAATCCTTTACCAGAGGCATCGCAGTATAATTCAAACTGTTCCGCAGGATCAGGAAGAACTAACACTGGAGCAGTAGTCAGTCTCTCCTTCAACTCCTGGAAACACTCCTCACACTCATGTGTCCACACGAATGGAGTCTCCTTTCGGGTAAGGCGAGTCATTGGTAGCACCATCTTGGAGAATCCTTCTATGAACCTCCTATAGTAGCCTGCCAAACCCAGGAAGCTTCTCACTTCCGTAACCGTCTTAGGCCTCTCCCAGTCCATCACGGCCTCAATCTTGTTAGGATCAACTGCAACTCCATTAGCAGAAATCACATGACCCAGAAATTTCACCGCCTTGAGCCAAAACTCGCATTTCGACGGCTTCGCATAGAGCTTTTTCTCTTTTAGCACTTGCATCACAATCTTCAAGTGCTCAGTATGCTCCTCCTCCGTCTTGGAGTAGATCAAGATGTCGTCAATGAAGACGATCACAAACTGATCCAGGTACGGCTGGATGATCCTGTTCATGTAGTCCATGAACACTGCGGGTGCATTGGTGAGTCCAAACGGAATCACCAAGTACTCATAGTGCCCGTACCTTGAGCGAAACGCTGTCTTTGGGACATCCTCCGGCTTTACCCGTATCTGATGATAACCGGACCGGAGATCAATCTTGGAATACACACAAGCACCCCTGAGCTGATCCAGCAAATCGTCAATGCGTGGAAGAGGGTACTTGTTCTTGATTGTCACCTTGTTCAACTGTCTGTAGTCGGTGCACAATCGCATGGTCCCATCTTTCTTTTTCACAAAAATGACCGGTGCTCCGCAGGGAGACACACTCGGCCGAATAAAATCTTTCGCTGAAAGCTCCTCGATATGCTTCTTCAGCTCCGCCAACTCTGGTGGCGACATCCGGTATGGAGCCAACGATATAGGCCCCACACCAGGCAATAAGTCAATGGAGAACTCTATCTCCCTCTGCGGTGGAAACTCAGGGATCTCCTCAGGAAACACCTCGAGGAATTCCCTCACCACAGGAATGCCAGTGAGATCCTCCTGTGTCCCACTCACCAAACCTCCCTACATGACATAGCCAAATGCCCCTGCTCTCAAGGCCCTCCTCGCCTGCAGGACTGAAATGAACGGTGAGGAACTGGCTGTGGACCCACCCGGAGACATCACCACTTTCTTGGCACAACAGTCAATCATTGCACAGTTCCTGGACAACCAATCCATGCCCAGAATAATCTCAAGGTTGGCCATCGGCAATCCTATCAGATCTACCGAGAAATCACGGCCATCCCACTGAAACGCTGCATTGCGATGAACAGTGGAGGTCAAACATTTTTCTCCGGTGGCGGTGGTCACCCGCATCGGTGGAGAAAGCACATCACTGGGCAACTCAAGCCCCACAACAATAGGGGTAGCAACAAAAGAGTGCGTTGCCCCGGAATCAAACAATACATCAACAGTTGAACCACCAACGATAACAGTACCTCTGACCAGGTTCGGAGCTCTGTCCGACTGCTGACGATCAAGTGTGTAGACTCGTCCGGTAGTAGGTGGCACGGCTGGTGCCCCAGTAGGAACCATCTGCAATGGCACAGCCTGCACTGCAGCAGCTCTCGCCGTCGGGCAATCTCTGGAGTAGTGGCCCTCCTTGCCACACTGGAAGCATATCAGCTGACCGGTAGAGCACGGCCCAAAATGTGACTTCCCGCATCCCGAACATCTGGGAGCAGGAGGTCTAGCTGTGTTCCCCTGAGCCGCAGTCTTTCTGAACTGATTTGGCGCTTGCTTAGCCGCCAACGGTTTGCCCTTGCCCTTGTTCGCAAAATTCTTGTTTCTCCAGGGAGTAGAACCACCAGTACTCTGTGGTACATCAATCTTGGCCTTCTTGGCCTGACTCGCACAGCAATAATCCTCAATGTCGCGGCACTGCTGTACTAGAGCTCCGAAGTCTCTCGAAGCAGAACCAGCAAGATGTCCAGCAATGTCTTCATTAAGTCCCCTCCGGAACTTGGCCGCAAGAAAAACAGGAGTCGGTCTCGCCATGCGGAAATGAGCGAACTTGACCAGCTCATTAAACTTGGCCAGGTACTCGTCGACAGACAACGAGCCCTGTACCAACCGGTCAAACTCTCCCTGCTTCCTCTCCTGTGAGTCATAAGGAAAGTACTGACCCAGAAAGCTCTCCTCGAAGAATGGCCACATCATCACATGGCCCTGCATCTCGTAGACCTGAGAAAGGTTGGTCCACCACTCATGGGCCTCGCCCTCCAGCATGTAAGTGGCGAACAACAGCTTCTGCGGATCGGTGCACTGCATGATCCGGAAAATCTTGTCCAACGCCTGAAGCCATCTAGCAGCAGCAATGGGATCATACGATCCGTCGAAGGTAGGTGGCTTATGCTTGCGGAAAGCATTCAGCCGGCGATCGATCTCGTCACGATCCTCAGCAAGTACGGGGATAGTCTGCATAGCCCCCGTCAAGTGACTACCCTCACCCATCTGGCTCTGGGTGTCCTCCTGTTGACTAGGCGGAGGTGGAGGCGGTGGCGGCGGTGGAGGTGGTGGAGGACCCTGGCCAGCAGCAGGACCAGCCCTCAACTCCTCCAACATGACCCTCATCATAGTCATGTTGGCCATCCGGTTCTCCTCCAGAACCTCTGCCGTGGTTTGCCGGTTCGCATCTCGAATAGCGTCCAGCATCGCCCGGTTTGCCAGCCTCGTGGCTTCCTGGTCGGCTAGTCGGGCCGCCTGCATCTCAGCTAATGCAGCCAGGACAGGATCCGTCTGATCCTCGCTCGTACTCGTGTTCCTCCTCGGTGGCACCATGACTCTGCACAAGTTACACAAAGAATGAGTTGATCAGGCCCACGCCATGTGGTCACATATGCATTATCATAACACACACCAGTCAGAGAGCACACAAAGTAGACACGCAACGAACATCCTAAG